>JAWNZC010000155.1:472500-480000 GCA_035771165.1 Paragorgia papillata
TAATAATAATCATAATAATAATAATAATAATAATAATAATAATAATAATAATAATAATAATAAAAAAGCAGATTAATAATAAAAAAGCAGATTAATAATAATGATAAAAAAAAGAGAATAATAAGCTAAAAAACAGGTATATGATACAACTCAATCTAACAAGAATTGGAAATTTATTTTGCGTTGACATTTTGTAAAGATAAGAATTGTTTCCCACCAAAGAGAAACATGGAATGACATTTGAGTTGTGTTTATTTTGGTTTTGCAGGTTATCGTTTATTAAATACAAATCGGTTATGCTTTTTTAAAGAGCACCCCACCATACCCTACATACACCACTGAAACCTAAAAATTAAAGTAAAGAGCACCACAGCACTTAATTGAGTTAATATGATGTACTCGTCTGGCAATAATTTATGAAAAGTGAAATGTTACCTTGTCCAAGTACTATATTCTTGTTGTCTTCAAGGTACTTTGTTAAGAAAGACTTGGTTCTTTCTTGGTCTTCGTTAAGTGGTTCTTCAATATGCATGTGTTGGAGAAGGAGTTCCCCAGTTAATTTAACAATGCTCCATACGAACTTGCCTCTGAAATTATGTGGTGTCTTTCTCATGACATCCATTAAATCTAGCATTTTTAAACCATCCATCAACTGATTTAGGGCACATTGCCGTTTCCAAATTATCTTGTGTAACAGTAAAGTAGCTACAATGTGTTCTTTGTCTTTAATCCGTAAAGAATCAGTCCAACCTATGAGAGACAGTGTGTATGAAAATTATAAACAAGTGTATACTATTTAAAAGCATGTTAAAAAGTAGTATAGCAGTTATACTAGTTTTGGATGTGCTTTAATACAGTAATTTACAATTTTAAATTAAATAAAAATATGCTTTCATATTCAATGTTAATAGTTTCATACCTGCCTTACAAATGTAATCAAGAACATCTGGCCTATCTGTTAACTGCTTAAAATTTCTTCAGTAGAACACGATATCTAGGTGTTGACAAAAATATCTGTTAAAACCAATTATTAACTAAAATATTTATCCTATTGCACAGTAGTGGAAAGAAAATGCATTATTTTTCCATTTCTCTCACTGGTAACAGCCATTTTTTTAAAAAATTAAGCAAAACATTCTTCACATACACACAACTCTTATCAAGCGCACACAGTATTTGTATAATATTTTAAAATGAATCATTTAAATTTCCAGAATGACAAATAATGTATACTAACTTCATCTATAATAGCTCGAGAATCTCGGTCTGGTACCATTGCAATATCAACCGTGCCCAAGATTGTTTCAGGATTGTTGTTAATGATGAATTCAAAAATAGGAGGAGCCAAGAAAGGAAATCCTGTAATTACGAGAAAAAAATGATTATATTTTAATCATCCTCATTCCCAAGACCTCTTGGTTAACTTGGAATTGGAGACCCCTGATAAAATACATGTAGAAACTGGATGCATGGTCCAGATTCACCATTGGGACATATATGGGCTTTCTATTTCAAGTTACAGATATACTATAACATTGTGTCAATTGTCAGACTAAAACTCTTAACATTTGGCTTACTGAGCTGAAAAAAATAATTTTTTTAAAATTTTTGTTATACCGTAAATCTTTAGAAAACATTTATAACAAAAATATTTTTATAAAATATTTTAAATACAGTAAGTCCATGTGGCCATTGGAAAGGTTTTCCAACGGCCACATGCACTTATTTGTTTATTGAAAATCTAATTTCAATTTTTTACAAATTTTGTTTCATAAAAACAACAGTTTGTCAAGTCATCACCAGATGGTAATCATATATTGCTAATTTCAAAATTAATTTAAATGAATAAATTTATAAAACTTTGAAATGTCATTGAGGACCATATATCAATTTACAAATTAGGTGGAAAATTAATGATACATTGGAGCAAAACCTAATACTTATAAATACCTACCTACACCACCATTTATTATAGAGTGTGCAATGATGCTGCCCACAATTCTGTAATGTCCAAGCCTTAACGCTGGCCCCTTCATAAATGGAAGCAAACATTTCTCTTGTCCCTCAAACAGGCCAACATTAGATTATGACATTTGGGTGGCCAGTAGTTGGAAATATTCACGCTTAGGGCCTCCAGCATCAATACCCATCTCAATCGAACTGCTACTGAAAGAAACATGAAGTGGTCTTCTAGGATCAACTTGGCACTTGTAAAAAATAAACGCCTCCTTCCAAATATCTTCTCGATTTACATCCAATGTAACACTAGCTTTTGTCATTTGCAGCTTAAAATATTCTTGAACATTCAAATCTGTAGGTTTTGCTAAAAAATGAATAAACACGACATTAAAAGAAATGTAATGTTGTGCCTTAGTTAATTATACAGTAAGTTCACAGCACACGTAAGTCACATTTTGTACAGTAGTTGTTCCCGAAAAGTTGGCTAGTACCCCCAACTTCCCTGATTTTCTTATTACAATCAAGTAATTAACCCACCACTTTTGGTGTCAAATGCACCCAGCCTCTGGGATTTACAAGTGCCTTCCATGGGGGGTTATGGATATTTGCTGGAAATACAGTTTATTTAAGTAGTGGTTTACTTCCCCCGTATAAATGGCGTAAAAAATGTCTATATTTTATAAAATGTCCTTCTATAAAATGCCAATGATTAATGTTCCAGAATGCTATTCAAACGTCTGTAACTTCTTATCTAAAGACTCTCCCAGGTAAATAAAATCGACCTTTGGCACTTAGTCACTCTAGAATAATCAATCCCAAGAGTCAATCCCAACAGATGACAAGGAGTTAAGCAAAATGTCAAATCCCGGTGATATATCATATTTTGTTTCATGTGCTATCTAGAGGTACTTAACAGGTTGTCCTTCTTGATGGATCAGAAAGAATCTCTTCTATTGCAAATTCCATGGTTAAATTGTCATCTAACACAGCCTGCAACTGAGCAGTAGGGATATCGGGAAACATGTTTTGTAACACTGTAACTTCTGTATCATCTTTAGAATCACTGGACCCCTATATAGCAATAAAATATTAACAATCTTAGATTTTCCTAGCCACGTGTAACTGTTGCACACATTACATACTACAGTACATAGACTGTGGAAGCACTTCAAAAGTGGGGGGGGGGCACCACATTTTAAAGAGGGGCATCTTGGTAATATCAAGAATGTTTTGTGCATGATATACTAATGAAGTTGTTTTCGTATATGGTTGTTCCATCTAGGGGGGAGTATGTGGGCATGCACCCCTGGGAAATTTTTTAATTTCTGGGTCTCTCAAAGCAGATTTTCTGTCACGGCGCAGCCCACAATTCTGGTGCTCTTGTGTAATTACTAGATCACTCTGATTTTCAAACAACATAATAACAACGAGCGTACTTTAACCAAAGAAAAATTGTGAATATTAAGGCCATTTATATGAGAGAAAACATTGAAGCTATACACAGCTTAAATATGATGCAAACCACTCATATATAAAAGGAACAAAGATGTATGATTGCATCTTCCACAAGGCACTGCTCATTTGCAGCATCTTGAGTCTTACACTTCTACCGATTCTCATATAAATGACCCTATTGTTTGCATCATCAAATGTTAATTTTCTGACTAAATTTTCTTTTACAGTCGATGAGTAATAGTGTCTGTAATGCACAAGCTAAGAAAATGACTATTTCACTAAATACATTATTTTGTCACACACATTTTTTACACTGTCAATTTTGCCCAGTCTCAAAAGGTGCTTTCTTAATTCCCATGCAGCAAATGAAAAGACACGTTCATTCCAGAAAGACACTTTCCTCCCACAACAAAGCCAGGGCACTTATCATAAAAAAAGCCCAGCACTTTTTTCATTTTTTCAAAAAGTGTGTGTGTGTGTGTGTGTGTGTGTGTGTGTGTGTGTGTGTGTGTGTGTGTGTGTGTGGGGGGTTAACTACATGTCCACAGTGCCTCTCCCCCTTCCACAGCCCGTATAATTATGTACAATACTCAATAGTATGATCCCTAGTACATTCTCCTACGTTTTACATGTACCAAATTAAAATTTTAAACAAACAACATGCACTATTTACTCAATCCTCATACTGTACAGTTGTACATCAGAAATTTTAAAAGCACCACAGTACCTGTTGCATGTTCCCTGAATTTGACTCGAGCTCTGTATATATTGGTCGTTCAGAAGATGTTGTTGGAGGAACAGGATGCTCTGTGTTGACCACTTCAATCAGTTGAATATCATCTTCTTCTAAGTCAGACTAGATTGAATAGCATTTAATAACTACCATAAACAATTTTTTTAAAGAGAAACCCTTTAAATTTGAATTCTGGCCAGGGTTTGAATTTAACAACACAATAGGCATTTGCACATCATTTGATAAACAATTACAAGAAAAACTGCACATTGCTTTGAATTCTTGACTGATAGATTACCAAAATAGCCTCAGATTCTTCATTTTGAAAAAGAAATGCATACAATTTTTCTCTAATTCAAGCCCACCCTAAACAGTCCAAAATCCCAGAGGACATGGGCTTAAATTATGCCTTCTTCCAGATTTAACTCTCTCTATATATATAACACTTCATTTTTTTGACAAAATATTTGTGAGCCCCCCTAGAAGTTGAGAACCTGGCACAGCTTGCCTCATCTCTCGGTAGTTTTACCCTAAATAATTTGTACTGTTCTGGGGAATGCCAGATAATTATATTCAGCTGAAAAAGACATCTGGTGGAAGAGAAATCTGGTAAATGTAGATTTTATTAATCCATAATTCTATGAAACATAATTTTGGAAATTCATCATACACTATAAATAACATCTCAAATTGATTCCACTTACAGTTTCTAAATTCATGTTTTCCAGTATGCTTGGGCAACATGACATGTTTGCCTTAATATACAGAGAACCCTGTCCAGCAAGAGAGGCAACCTCCTGCCCATTCCAAGTAAAGGAAGATGACACAGATGGTTTCTCGAGGGACTTCAAACCAGGAATTGTACACAGATACTCGTAGTCCAATGTTTGTCCACTAGCCAAGTTGAAAACTTGCAAAAACAGAACTTATTTCATTTATGACCTAAGAAAGATATTTAAAATTTTATTTCAACTTCCTGTAAATAATAAACATGACATATAGAAAAAATATTAGCATACTTATAAGCCCCTCCTTCAAATACCCCCCACCCCCCCTCCAATAAAGAAGGGGACTTTTGTAACTCAGCAATATTAATTCTGTAACAGAGAGTTGTGTTGTATCCCCCAGGGGAACCAGATATTATTGATCAAAGATGGGGTATGTTGCATTGTATATTTGTTCAGAAGTTTAAAAAAAAAAAGATGCAGTGATGTACAGTAGCATGAAAGTAGAATTTCTGGTCACAACTTTCACAATTCCCCTTGCAAAGAGCACTTATTCAGAAGTCTTCTCAGAGAAATAGGGCAATTTCTGAGAAAGATATGGCACTTTAAAAAAACAAAACCGGGGTCTTCAGGAGGGGGGGGGAGTATATGTCCCAAAGGCAGATTTCTATTTTGAGTTTTACTGATAGCATAGATACATTTATATAATACTCTCTGGGTACAATTTGTTCTACTCAACAAACCTGTGTCGCATTCCAGTTTGATACAACACGAATTTTTCCGACGAGTCCCTGCTGAGCAAGCAGACCGCGTTTTTTCCCACGTGGAATTGGAATAATTTCAGATTCTGTTGAACTTGGCAAGCAAACAACGTCCTTACTCCAACTCCTAATTTTTCCTGTTGTCTCTGTTGTTTTGCGTTTGGAAGTGAGTTTTGCAATTGAACGTGAAACTGTCTGATCTTCTGTCACGGCGGAATTTGACTGAGAAGTATGAAGACATCGGGATGGTAAAACTGGAGGTGCTTGAGAAACTCTCTCAGGATTTCTACCGCTTCCACTGGCACTGTTTATCTACGACATAAAATTACAACAAGAATGAAGTATTTATAAATAGACTTCCTAGAAAAAGAACGATAATCCAAAAAACCAACATTGCACCGCGAAAAATATTAAATTAACGTGAACACGGACACTACCTGCATTTGTCTTGAACGTGCAGCATCTTCTATAACTGTTAACAGTCGTGTAAGCACAGAGTTTGCATCACTTGTAGAAGCGCTGTCAAAATTGCCCGCCATCTTGGTCAATTTCCCGCTGAAGCCTTGAGCCCGCAGTCACACAAATCAGTGGTAATGCTAAATAATGGATTATTTAACTAAATAATGGATTATTTAACTAAATAATGGATTATTTAACTAAATAATGGATTATTTAGCTAAATAATGGATTATTTCGCTAAATAATGGTTATTTAACTAAATAATGGATTACATAGTAAAAGAAACGCTTTTCTGTGCAAAAAATTGTTTGAATTATATACAAACAATCCTGTCAAATCTAAAGATTATTTATAAATAATCCAATTTAAAAAGGGATTATTTATAAATAATCCAAACTTAGAAATGGATTATTTATAAATAATCTAAATTTTGAAGTAGTTTATTTATAAATAATCTGATATAAAAAACAGATTATTTATAAATAATCCAATCTAAAAAGTGGATTATTTATATATAATCCAAATTATATAAATGTATTATTTAGCTCAATATATTCTGTGATTAACAAATAATGGATTATATACCTCAATCAAGACAAAAAGATAACAAATTTTTCCTAAATAATTTGTTTACAAACGGCACCCCATACGCGACGGCCGCGTATAGGTGCGACGCTTGAGCGCCATCCATTTTCAGGGCTAGTTGATTCGGCAGGTGAGTTGTTACACACTCCTTAACGGATTCTGACTTCCATGGCCACCGTCCTGCTGTCAATATCAACCAACACCTTTTGTGGGGTCTGATGAGCGTCGACTTGGGCACCTTAACGCGGCGTTCGGTTCATCCCGCATCGCCAGTTCTGCTTACCAAAAATGGCCCGCTAAGAACTCGCATTCGAATGTCTGGCTTCAGTCGAGCAAGTCAGACTTCTTACCAATTTAAAGTTTGAGAATAGGTTAAGGTCATTTCGACCCTAAGACCTCTAATCATTCGCTTTACCTGATAAAACTGCATCCGAGCTCCAGCTATCCTAAGGGAAACTTCGGAGGGAACCAGCTACTAGATGGTTCGATTAGTCTTTCGCCGCTATACCCAAATTCGACGATCGATTTGCACGTCAGAATCGCTACGAGCTTCCACCAGTGTTTCCGCTGGCTTCACGCTATTCAGGCATAGTTCACCATCTTTTGGGTCCCAACAGGTGCGCTCTTACTCAAACCTTTCTAAGAGTAGAACAGGTCGGTCGATGATGCGTCGCCCCGCGAGGAGACGCTTCTCACCTCAGCGACGTGACGTCGCCTTTACTTTCATTGCGCCGACGGGTTTCGATCACCCAGAGACTCGCGCACATGTTAGACTCCTTGGTCTGTGTTTCAAGACGGGTCGGATAGAGCCGTATGGTCATCA
>JAWNZC010000155.1:485000-540000 GCA_035771165.1 Paragorgia papillata
ATGTACTGTAGGTGTGTGCACGAAATGACATGATGGGCATAAAAATGGGGAAAAAATATCATTTGTTGCATATGCCATTTCATCTATTAAGTATTAAACCATGTACACTGTAGCAAAAAACTCGCATGAAATTGGGTGGTAATCAACTATATTTTATGTTTTATAACTATCAGTTAATATATCTAAACTGTTCTCCCCAGAGGTCCAGTAGGGGCCCTCCCTCATTGGTCCAGTGTTACTACAGGAGGAAACAGGACCTGTGGTGTTTCGTGGAGTCAAACAAACTGGAACCACTCTTACATGCGGCTAAGGTGAAATTTTAGGTTGCAGATCGCAGCAGTGAAAAGCATGTGCACTAACCACTGTGCCACGGCCCACCCCTATGACACTTAAGCTTACTGTACATACTGTAACTTGGATTTGATTTTTTTCATACTAATATTGTATAACAGTTTAATTTTTCCAAATATTGGCCTAATTTCTTGGACATTCCACTTTGGATTTACCCTTTCTCTTTTCATTCTATTTGAATTTTCATTGAAAATTGGAGGGGTGCCTAAAGATGGGTCATTCCAAAAAATATCCATCCTCCCCCCACAGAAAAAATGGCAAATAATTATTTGTCTCCCCCTCTCTGGACATCCTACAATAATTTTAATTCTAAAGTTAATTTTACCCCATCCCCCTTCAGACAGTGCAAATTTCCACTGAAATGTTCATACAAACATTGATTATTCTTCTCAATATTATGTAATACTGCTGATTTACATGTAGTGTACTGTGTGGTAGAATGCATATACATGTATACAGTATACTGTATGTTCAATTTTGTAACTACTGTACATTTACATGTAACATGATTAACAATAATTTATTATTTTATTCTACAGGGGATTGAAGATGCACCAAAAGTGATTTGTGTCCATTGTAATTTGAATATTCCTGTTACTATGATGAGAAATCACCAAACAGAATGCAGTGGGTAAGTACTGTTTTCAGGTTATTTTGTACAATTTTTAGATTAGTTGGATAAATACTACTGTAAAAGAGAAATTTTAGTTGGTATGGGATAAAATAATTGTATGGTATACTGTAGGTACACATCCCACCTTTAAAAATTCAAAAGTACATGTATGTGTAATCTTATTAAACTCTTGTCAGTGGTTTTAGGTAAACTTCAAAAAACCAATTGGACAGATTTTTTTGAGAAAATTGCATCCCTTTGCATGCTCCCATTTTACAATAGTTGCATATACTGTAAGTTTGGTTTTTTGTTTGTTTGTTTGTTTGTTTGTTTGTTTGTTTGTTTGTTTGTGGGGTTTTTTTGGGTTTTTTTTTTTTTTTGGGGGGGGGGGGGGGGGGGGTTGGGGTTGTGGGCTACAATCAGGTTGATGCTCCATATACCAAGTCACGGGTGACGTCACAATTTCTTATTTATTATAACCACTTCACAGGTGACGTCACAGTTTTGTTATTATTATAATAAATTAAACCTTTTGGGTTGTGGTACATATTAATGACATGGATAATTGAAAGTAGTTATGTATGTTAGGCATAGGATATTCAAATCAATTTTCGTTTAGATCATTTGGATCATATAGATCGTTTAGATCATATAGATCGTTTAGATCATATAGATCATATTGATTGTTTAGATCATTTAGATCATTTAGATCGTTTAGATCATTTAGATCGTTTAGATCATTTAGATCATATAGATCGTTTAGATTAGATCATATAGATCGTTTACAATCTCGTCCCCAGAGCCAAATTGCCCCAGCCGCGCGGAGGGCTGCCAATCTCGTTCCCAGAGCCCAGCTAAAGGACGCTTATTTCGCGTTCGTACCCAGTCCTTCACGGAAAGTAACAAACATGGCGTTCACTGCCAGTGTTTATATACATGTGATCATTCTTATAGCGTTTTATCCGCTTTCAAATTGTGTAAGGTATCCGGCGGATTGGATGAGCTTTGTCAGGATATGTATCAATACGTTTGAGAATTGTCCAAACCAAATGGTAAGCAGATTTAAT
This sequence comes from Paragorgia papillata, assembly GCA_035771165.1. Lineage (NCBI taxonomy): Eukaryota > Metazoa > Cnidaria > Anthozoa > Scleralcyonacea > Coralliidae > Paragorgia > Paragorgia papillata. The sequence continues at coordinate 487,032 of JAWNZC010000155.1, forward strand.
GCTGAAAATTATCGTTCCTCGCTAGCCCCGACTGCACCGTCAGATCAAGTTGTTTCATTGACGTCAAATATTCAGTTTATACCTTCAGTAATTATATGGAATCCTATTATCCTGCCAGTGTATAAGAGTGGTTGCCATCCATTAAAATGCCCGATATGTCAGTCGGTGTTGAGGTTTTGGAAATGGAAGGACGGTAAAACTGAAAGGGACATGCCGAGGAAACTTTATTGTATTCAAGAACAGGTTTTACTTGTTTCATCAGTTTATCTTTGCGATAATCAACATCAAGTTTTATCTCACCATCCTTCAATACTAGAAGATGTTAAAAAATTGTTATTTAGGATACCTTTTGTTTTATTTCATAAAGCTGGCGTTACAAGAGAATTGTATAATTACATCTCCATTAGCATCCACAGTGGGATAAGTATTCAAGACATAGAAAATATGCTTATTAACCTTCACCAGTCACAAAATTCCCAAATGTGTTACGAGTCATATCTCAGACAATCAGCCTGTGACAATCTTGATTTTTGTGCTTTTCCGGTTTTTGAAATTGACAAGGAGTTCATTGGTCGAAAACTTATATCAAGCATTTTCATAAGAGCGTTTATTGAGTCAGAGCACATGTATACTGATCATATGAGCCAAAAGAAAGGAAAATGGATTTCATTTGACCATACATTTAAAGTTGCTGCAAATATTGGTTACTGGATGAATGGTTTGTGGGTAAAGATGTATGACAGCCTCTTTATTGTTATGAATGAAGAAAGTGACATCCTTGGATGGCAATTGACAAAGGGTACAGCAATGACAAGAGTTGAAAATTTATTACAAGGACTGAAGAAGAGGTATGATAATTGTAGAGAATGTGATCAAATTCAAGGTATTGTTGTGGACAATTGCTGCCTTCTAAGAAATGCAATAAATGGAATTTTTGGTCCAAATATTCCAGTGAAATTAGATGTTTTTCATGCAATTCAAAGAGTGATAAAAAACATTCCAAAAAGAGAGAACAATGCTTTGGTCAGACAATTGAGAAAACAATTGATTAAAGATTTGCGACTATGCTTTCGTGGTGCTGGTGATACTGGCGAAACAAGAAAAGAAGTTACGCCTGAAAAAAAGGTAATGGAAAGTAATGTACTAAAATTTGTTGACAAGTGGAAAGTTGAGGAAGTTGATAATATTAAAATTTTACCTCAAGCTGCAATTGATGCTGTAGACAAATTATTGCTTCATATTAAATCAGGCTGTTTGTCAAGTATTCCCCCATGCATTGGAACAAACCGAAATGAGCGATTACATCGGAAGATCAGAAAATGGCTGAATAAAAGTCGTGTTGGCATATGCCTGGCTGTAGCTCTTTTAGCAACAATATTTTACCTTCACATGGATAAAAACTATCATGCTGATGAGAAAGGAAGGAATGCAAAAAGGGTTACTCCAATAAACCAGTGGTATAAACAATTCTTGGCAGAAGATGGTAAATCATCTGAAGAAAGATTTGGTATAGGTGTACATATAAATTCTGCATCTGAAGAAATCAAACAAAGTGCATATGAAACATCGGCACATTTAGAAAATATTTCGTTTGTGGAGAATGATGAAAACAATTTAGACTCTTCCGGCTCTGATAATGATGAGACTGAAATTAGCAAGAGGGATATTGAAAATATTATTGCTAAAGCAAAAATGATGGCTAATGTAGCCACTGATACCTATGCAAAGGCAAAAGCACCTATTACTGCTAACAAAAATTTTTGGATTCATTCACCCTCTATTTTGCTTATGTTTTCTAACCCAGTTTGTGATGGCCAAGGAGAGAAAACTACAGCAGAGCAACATCTAGATGGGATACTTGGAAACTATGGCTTCAAAAGAAAACAAGTTCCAGGTAACGGGGACTGCTCATTTTTAGCTGTTTCTCATGGGATAGAAAGCTTTCTTCAGGATGCTACTCAGAAAACCATCTGTTCTCATTTAAGTTCCTTGGGATTTTTCATTGGGCAAAATGTTATGGATAGAGTTATTCTTCTCCGATCACTAGTTGTTCAAGAATTTTTAAGTGAACACAGCACTGACTATTCAATGTTTTTAGTTAATTCATCTAAAGAATCATGAAGAAATGGCTCAATGTTTTTTGCAGCTTGGCTTCTTTGATTGTGAACTGGGAAATGGAGTGTTACTAGCACTGGCAAATGTTCTTAATTGCACAATTGTCGCATTTGCATCAATTGACAGCTATCCTGTGGTACCTCTTGTCCCCAGGACTGCACCTTTATCTTCAGTACCTTTATATGTTGCTTATAACAACAGTGGAAAAGGCCATTATGATGCAGTGATACCTGTAAATGTACTGATAGGTGAAGAATGCGCAGCAGTGGAAGATGGCAAAAAAGTGTTACAAGAACATCCAACATGTAGCTGTGGACGTGGTGCAGCTCGTGACAAAAGCAAAGGATTTTGTCATTCCTATGGATCAAGGTGTAAGTGTTTCCAGAGTTTTGGAAGCTGCCATGTTGGTTGCCGCTGTATTAATTGTGCCAACCCATATGGCAAGAAAAATGCTGAACTAACTATTAAAACTGAACGAAAAAGAAAGAGACATCACAACACCCCAAACTCTTCATCGGAATTTATGCAAACAAAAGGTGAACCTCATGCACCTGCAAAATGGACAGACTATGAACATTTTATTCTTCAACAAATTGTTGATATTATTGTTGATGATGATTCTGATCCTGACTATGCTAGAGTACATGAGTTGTTTCTTAAGGTTGTAGGACATACCAACAGTAACATAGTACATCCAACCTTAGCGGTTATTAAAACAAAAGTAGGTTTCATTTTAAGAGACCGCATAGTGTTCAGGACGACTCTAAAGCAGGAGCTTAGCAGTAACTGGTTGTAAATACTGTATATGGATAGGGGATATAGTTTTGAAATATAAGGTTGATTTGAATGTTATTCACATGAGTTTTATACTGTAATCACTGATTTTTCGGCATACAATGACATTGACACCACAGTTCAGCCAGGTCACCCAGCACTTATACCTGGCAGGTGTTTCCATTTAAATAAAAAAAATTATGCAGCAACTTCTTTTTACACTGTTGTCCATTTTTGACCAATTTTCATATCTTATTGCCAAAAGAGTCATATGTATAAACACATATTGTCTTAATTATTATTCTTCAGCAAGGTTTTTGTTGCGCAATTGCCTGTTCAGATATATAAACTCGATTTTGTTGTGCTATTTCCATTTTAAATTGACACACAACATTTAAAAAGCCTTCCGTTGAAATTTGGTCACCCACGGTGTGCTGCAAAACATATAATTATGTGCAAATTATAATTATGCACTTTGTGGATATTAACAGAGCACAAGACTATTTGTTGGAAATAACAGACCCAGTACGTTTGATGAAAATATTTATGACTTGTTTTCTTCAAACTACTGTACTTGTAGATTGCCTAATAAGATGATTACATACAGTACTCAAAAAAGTTTTAGTGCTGCATAGGCAGTGTTAATATAAGATGAAAGAATGAAAAGGTAGTGAACTGCCAATTTGCTGATGTTTGAACAAAACCCCTTCATCAGAGCAAACTGAAAAGTTTCCCTGTTGAAGGGCTTTTGCTCAAAACATGTCTTGTCAAGATTTGCCTATATGCAAATGCGGCAAAGGTTACGCCAGCACGCGTTCTTTGGATTTTTTTCTTAACCGACCGTTTATTTTAGGCATGGTATAATAACCGGTTGTGAGTAAAAACCACCATTGTCTGTGATCGGAGGCTAATTTTGTTTAAAACATGCAATTACAGTTTTCACATGAAATTAGTTACTTATCAATATCCTTATACATAATATATTATTAAAAATTTAAATGTAACCAATTTGAACAATAAAGGATACAACAAAATTTTGCTCTAATAAACAACATACTAACAGTCTACATACTTAGAAGTACTAAAATTTAACCATATTTTGAAAATGTTTCAATAATCCTTTTATCTGGTAAAAAGGTAGTGGTAATAAATAAACTTTAATAGATTTTATGCTAATGGACAGTTGCATCAAGGAAATCATATTCATCTTTTTTTGGATGGTGATTCTCCATGTACAGTTTCTGAGCAGGAGTGATCAATGGGTCTTCGGAAAAGTAGGTGTCTTTATACTCTTCTCTGGAAATCCCATACTTGGCCAGTGAAGTGACATCTACCATATGAGGGAAGACTTTATAAAAAAATACACCTCGCCTAACCTTCACAATCATACCCAATAACTCTTCTTTCAAACTCTCCATTGCCAACTCAACTTTTTTGGAACTTGGCCGGTCTGTGGAAGAAATTGAATTGTATAGCCTTTTCCTTGAGCAGAAAGGGCCAGGCACCACCAATAGTCGCCTCTTTACCTCCATTTCCATCATCCCGACTGACACACTTGTGTTTTCTTTTATATTAACACACTAAAAGAGATATATATAAGGGCCTTTTCTCAAAACATCAGCACTACTTATTAACAGAATTGGCAGTGCTCAGGGTAATGTTAAGATTATCTTGCTCAGGTACCAGCAACCTCGTACCCAGGCTCTCTACTCAGCGCTCCCCCACTTGAGGTAAGAATAAAGATGCATCATAAAGTATTGTAATGTCATTGTCACTAATGTGTATGTGCAGACATAAACTACGTAGTTAACTGTAGTTTATCGTCCTTATTCCTAGGATACCCTTGGCACCCAATGTTTTATATACACATTACAATACTTTATGCAAATTTATTCTGATCCTTCACTGTATTTTATCATGCCTCTTGTATTTATTTACAACACTTCGCTGTAGGTCATCTGTCAACAACCGGTACCTTGAGCAAGATAATAGTGCACACCTAACCCTTAGCCCTAGGCAAGTTGAGGCAAATTATGCTAATTGTATTTCCTCTTCAAAACTCTAGTGTTGGTTTTAATTACCTACATCTTATTAAAAAAACAATGTTTTTTAATATATTATTTAACATTTTAGATGTAAATAAGTTAGCTCAGTCCCAGGTTATCCTCTGCATTTCATTAAAATAAATTATAATATCTACTTACAATCTCTGATATCGCCCTTTGCCGTTTAAGAAACTCCACTAATGCGATTGCATATCCCATGGTTTCAGAGCGGACTAAATTTGGCACTGGACCAGCTTGACCATTTAGAACCTTTGAGATGCGGTCGTAAAGGACATGTTGATTGAGTGCGATCTTCAAAATATTCCTGTCGGTCTTATGGCTACACTGGGACTGGAATCGTGCTTCGGTGCTTTGGCTGGGAATTACTTCGTCTACATGTTTGGCGAACACCTCTCTAGCTTCAGTGGCTAACGTGTAGGTGATTTTATGCTCGCCATTGTGGCGAACAAAAATATCTTCGAAGACGCCGTTGGGTGATTGGAGTGCGCCAAATTCCTCCCTCAGCTTTCCTAAGTTTTCGCCAACCTCGGTCAGAGTCGCTTTTTCCTGCTCTGACTGATACATAAATAGTATTCGGTCAGGAAAACCATTCTTGGCGGAAACTGCTTTGGGCCAGATATCTTTGAGGAATTTGTTCGCTGTGCAAAGCGCCAAGAATGCGCAGCGTGCTTCCTTTACACCTTTCCTCTTCCCTTGCGACCCTTTTATCACGAACCACGAATCTCCGTCGTATAGCTTACAAAGACGGCTCATCTCTAGTAAACCTTTCCTCCCTTTATTAAGGATTGTTCTCCTCAAAAACTCTGTCGCTTCGTCGACGCAGAGGATGGGTACAACATCGTTGTTAACAAAAAAATTAAATAACCCACTTTCTGTTGGTTCGTCCGTCCAGATCACCTTGTTAACTTTCGGTTCCAAGTGTCCCGTCAGTGGCATTTGACAACCATGGCGAGCGGCAGGCGACTTCCCGATCCCTGAAGGCCCAGTTATAATGAAGTGAAGGTTCGCCTTCTCGTCGAATGGATCGTTGTCATATATTTTGACAACGGAATGCCCCAACAACGCACTTGTTGTGAACAACATTGTCATTAACATCAGTTCCTTTGATGTTCGATGGCATTTACTAAAACATTCAAGCCATTGAATGATTTCTAACGGGCAGATATCATTCCACGGAAAATCTATTTCTCCAAGTTCCCGTTCAAGGTCAGCAATACTTTTAATAAACGACAACTCTTCCTCGCGCTGGGCCATGACAAACTGACTATATTAAAGTGCGTCGTATACATGGAAAGCCCACGTGGAAAGGCCAGGGTCAACAGGGGGTTTGTAGGGCCCACACATGCCACCCTTTACCCCTCAGGTTCCCATTTTGGCCCAAACCAATCTAAACTGTGATCCAAACGATCTAAACGATCTATATGATCATTATGATATGATCTAAACGATCTACTAGTGAATGATCTAAACGATCTAAATTATCTAAACGATCTAAACGATCTAAATTATATGATCTATATGATCTAAATGATCTAAACGATCTAAATGATCTAAACGATCTAAATGATCTAAACGATCTAAATGATCTAAACGATCTAAACGATCTAAACGATCTAAATGATCTAAACGATCAATATGATCTATATGATCTAAACGATCTATATGATCCAAATGATCTAAACGAAAATTGATTTGAATATCCTATGCCTAACATACATAACTACTTTCAATTATCCATGTCATTAATATGTACCACAACCCAAAAGGTTTAATTTATTATAATAATAACAAAACTGTGACGTCACCTGTGAAGTGGTTATAATAAATAAGAAATTGTGACGTCACCCGTGACTTGGTATATGGAGCATCAACCTACAATCAATAGTAGTTGGGACACTTGAGCTTTACTAAATTGCTAAATATACTGGTTCAACATCATCTATTTTGCAATATGTACACAATCCCTCCCTCCCTCTCCCTTTACAATGTTGTCTAATGAAACGAGTTAACAATACTGGTGAAATTCAGCATAAACAATGGTATACAGTACAACATTGAACAGGAGGTTCGGGGAGTTGGAAAACCTATAAATGACACAAATGTCCCAAGACTTTTGAAAATGATTGTAGCAGAAGTGTGCTGGGAAATTGACAGCATAATTATCTTCCTCCCTAGAATTAACCAATAATTGTTAACTTAATTGTAACATGTTCTTAACCATCGGTGCCATTTGGCACTTTTTATTTTTTGCTCTGTCTAATTAATTACTTGTCAAGGGATGACCTCCTGATATGATGGGAGTTAAAGGGTAAAAAATTAACAATAATCGTTAATTCTAGACCTAATTCCAGACCTTAATCCTAACGTTTATAAACCTAAACCAGGAAAACAAACAATCATAGTATAATATAAATTGTACATGTACAAAACATGTTAACTGATATTGCTAAGGTAGTTAAACATATCATCTACCAGTAAGTGAATTTTGTATAACACATTGCTTTTAGAATATCAGCTTTGAGTGCCCAGACTGTGGTGGATAATCCTTGTTGTTCTTCTAGTTGTGATGATGCCAATGTAGGTGATGAAATGGTACAGCATGTTTGATTTCTTTATTAGTGCACAAATAGAAGTTTTAACTAATACAGTATAAAATAATTGCCAATTGTGGCATACTTAGTGTTGAAATTAATACTAATTAATTTAAATTTATTAATGTAAATTAATTTAAATGAATTTATTGTTTCCTCAGCCAGCAGATATCAGAATGTCAATCATGTTGCCTCAACTGAAACAAGCATTTCCAAATCATGATGAAACTTGCCTACAGTTTGCTCTGCAGGATTCCAATTTCAATTCAAGCAGAGCAATTGATATAATTTTAAGACAAGGTATGTAGGTCAATGATACAGTATGATTGCACTGTATTACTGTATATACAATATATCTACATGTACATTTCAGAATCATTGTTTCTTGCTTCTTTCATAATTCAGCCACATACAGTACTGTAGCCTGGGCACCAAATGCACTGGTGTTCAGATCACATTCCCAAATTATAAACCCTAGATGCTTTTGGCGATGATTTTTGGAGAAGTTAGAGTATTTGGGAAAAAGTGCTGGGCACCATGAAAATCCTGTTCAGATTGGTGCCTGGGTACTAGCTCTTGAGATACTCCCTGTGCTTGGGCACTGCTCAGTTTTCCACTCGAGTACGGTGTTCAGACGAGTGCTGCCACCATAGAAACTCTTATTTACATTGATTGAAACCATTGTAATGATCCAGTGTTCTTGTCTACGTACTTTAATAGCCAGCTCCCCCTGGAGAGGTATAAGATCATGGGTGTTAGCCAGAGTAAAATTGTTAGAGGCTAAAGTATCTAGACTAGACTACATGTAGATGAATTGAGACAATTGATTTCAGAATGTGAGTGGCAATACAGTATGCTTAGGATTTACCAGTAAGTAGATACATGTACAGTACATTATGTAATATTTAAAACACAAGCAGGAGTGTTTTATCAGATTTAGATTTAGATCTGATTTAGATCTGATAAAACACGTAATGTGAGTGTTTTGAATGGCTTCAAAAATGATTCGTTATTGGATGTTATGTTCATTAGTATTCTTTATATAACATTGTATGTTCATTAGTATTCTTTCTGACATCAAGTTGTTTTACCAGGTATAAAACCACAGACATGGTACTGATTTCCTTTGTGTTTTCCTCATGAATTAATGAGACTTCTTGAATGTATATTTTTAATTCTCTTTTAGATGTGGAAAATATTTCATCAGATTCAAGTGATGCAGAGGACCTAGACCTTCCTCTTGCATATACTTCACACAGTGCCTACGAAAATACTACAGAAAACACTGATCCTTTGCAAAAAGCAGTGGAGACATTCAGAACTAGAAATGTTGATTGCACCATTCCTCGTCAATTATTTTCTGTCTGTCGAAGTGATGGTGATGAAGATCTAAAAATGGATATATTCTCAGTCTACAAAAATCCTAACACTAGTCTAAGAGCAAGGCCGAGGGTCAGATTTGAAGGCGAGGAAGGTGTAGGTGCTGGACCCTTGTGTCGGCTATTAAAATAGCCCAAGATGGAATTGGGTTCTCTCCAAAACCAGTGTTATACTTTGAAGGGGAGACTGACCACAAACTTCCAATTCATAACCAGGGTCTCAGACAAACTGGTAGTTTTCAAGCTATTGGACGTATACTTGGACATTCATTTCTGCACGATGGTCCAACTCTATGTGGGTTATCCCCAGCAGTTAAAAACTATTTCACATACAAAGCTGGTGATGATGTATCCACAAACCCACTTCCACTAGAAATCAAAGATATACCAGATGTGGAACTACAAATACTTTTGGAACAAGTAAGAATCACAACTAATTTTCAAAATCACTACGGTCATGGTTTGCATCCATATGGTTGGGGGGTGGGGTGTGCTGATCTGAAATTTTCAAATCCAACTGTAGAGTCCTCACATTGCACTCATAACATTACATTTGTACAAAATATATATTTAACACTCTCTTGTTCTTCACATACATTCTACGTTCTTTCCCCCTGAGATCCATTGTGGGCTGACTCCAAAACCCGTTTGGGCCCTGGGCCCTACATCTCTCCCCAAATTAGTTAAGAATAACAACAAACAAAGTTAAACAAAATACCAACAGTAAGCTATTAAAGTAAGTCAAGGTTTAAGTTAACTTAAATTGTAATAGTTTATATGACTCACGGTTTTCACACGAACACTATTCCTACTCAGTTACCGTAGCACTGAGAAAACCAGCACGTTTAAAGGACTTTATATAATTATTAGCATATTATATAAAGTTCTTTAAATGTGCTGGTTTTCTCTGAATGCGGGTAAGGCGCATTGGCACACCCATCATCTTCTCTCCTCCCTTCTTGTTCATTCCTGTTGCATTGCGTGAACTTGACTCATTGTTCGATGACATCGACTCGTTTCTCGACTCTTTAGTCCCTTTGTTTTGACCTCTATTCGGGTGACCATCAGGCCAAGAACGACATGGGGGTCAGGCAAGGCTGTGTGGGTGTCCTGGTACCTGACCAAAATACATTGTACAGTACAGTGATCACTACTACCTGGTTTCTTAATTTCATTGGTTGGGCTATCCAAAACTCACATTCAACAAGTTTACCCCTCTGACTCCCAAGAGTGCCAATTGGCACTCTTGGTATTTTACTGTCTAACTCTCTGAACATACACTGTATACTGGTACATGCATGTATAAACAATTTTTGAACTAAGAAGCCAAACGATTTCAAATTTACTAGTAGTACTATTATCACAATTACTTAAAAAAATTTTAAACTTAGATTTTTTAGACTGTAGTGCACGTCTAGAGACCTGACAGTCATTGCACATACTGTAATTGGACTGTTTGTATATAAATAATTTATTTTACAAATTTGTTTCATTGTAGCTGCAAGGTGAACCTAACAGTGGACAGTTACCTGCTGGTGTGTCTGATGACATAACACCCTATTTATTAGAGGCTGGTATTGATGTTGAGCTTCTCCATACAGACAAAAAACTGATCATTCAAGGACTGCTCATATTCAATGTCATTGAGAAACGAAAGTTGGAGCTAGATGACATAGCAAAAGGTATGACATGTTAATTGTTATTTTGCTAGTACAGTATCCTGAATAAAGTTTATTCTGCATCAAATCTGAAATCTTATCCCTACTTTAGGAAATGACAGTCCTTATTTAATTAACCATTGCAGGTTTGGAAAGTGTGGGTTTAAAGTCATTCTTGGAGAGTAATCCTCATTGTGTTAAGTTGGTATTTCCAACAGAAAGAGAAACCGTAATTTCTGGTGAGGAAATGAAACTGAAAATACGGTTCCAAGAGGCTGACTTATCTGAAAGGAACCAAAAAGCTAGAGAATTGTTTCTCATGTATATTGACCATATTGAATGCCGGAATGAAGGTGAGATACTACAATTGTCTGGTGCAATAAGTTCATTTGAAAAGGTTTTTCATAATATACATGTACAGTACAATACACAGTAGGTTTCCATTGCTTTCATGTAATATTTAATAATACTGTTATTTTTGTCTTTTCCATTTGCAGATGGGGCACAGTTGGCAGACCTCTGTTGTTTTTGGACTGGTTGCAACCAATTACCACCCCGTTCAATGATGCTGACTGCAAAATTTGATGAAAGTGGTGACATACTTCTACCCATGGCTGAAAGTTGCTTTCTGTCCCTTACGCTGCCAGTGAAACATACAACATTTCCTGATTTCACCAAAAATATGGACGTGGCCTTAAAATATGGCTCCAAAGGCTTTTGCTTTTCATGACAATGGTAATATTACAGAAACGTCAATGCCATACTGTAATATGTAGTGGAATGCGACTTACATATAACATTCATGAAATAGTAACCACCAGACAAATCATGAAACTTAGTGGTCATCTGTTCACCTTTTGCTTAATTTATTGTTGAGTTTTAGTTTTGCACTACAGAAAAGTCACACTTAGTCGTCATCTGTGCACATTCTGTTAATTGTTGACTTTTAGTTTTGCAGTACAGAAGCGAGAAAAAGAAAGGCACAAGCCAAGGGTGAAAAAGCAGGGAAAGGGGAATGGAAAATGAACCTGCACGTATAGAAAAATTCCACATAGGTTGAAACTTGAATTAGTCAGTTACATGTATAACTGGGATTTATTTTTGGAACGTAAACAATATACTGTACCAAAATACACTTAAATTGGTTGTTATTTAGTTACATGAGCATTCCAACATGGAGTACAAAGCATTCTGTTCTTATCTTTTCTCTTTGGATTGAACAAATTATTACCCTATCACTTCTTTCTCACTGAAACGCCAACTGAAAGTCATGTTTTTGCCAACAAAGAAAGATCAGTTAGTTTCAGAAATTGCAGCTTGATGTTAGTAATAATTGTCAGTTGTTTGCTGTACAAGCTGTGTTAGTTAGTAATACTCAGAAAAACTCTTAGTTTTTTTCAACCTTCTGGCTAGCATTCAGAAGGTTGTGGGTTCGAGTCCTGCTTAGAACTCAGAGTTTTCCCGAGTATTACTAACTAACACAGCTTGTACAGCAAACAACTGACAATTATTAAAGAAAGATCAATAGCTCATGGCAAGATTCCCATCCTTTCCAACGCAAGATCTAATGATTTTGCTACGATTTTTAATTGAATTAATAGCATGACCCTTCTCAATGAACCAAATGGTCATTATCTTGGAAACATGAGTTCAAATCTTATGTACTGATCAATTTGAAACTTCAACATCACCCCCCCCCCCCCTGGGCACACCCCAGCAAACTGGTTATATACTTTGTACTTAAATAAATAATAGTTTTTCTCTAATTTTTTCTATTATGTTTTCCACCCCCATTGTTTGCAAAGAAAATGGCTGTTCTGCTAAGCCACCGGTAATTCTGATAGGCTGTATGCAGGCATTCCACCAAAAAAATGTGTGAATTAAGAAATGGAGACTTCAAAACCTGGGTATGGGGTTGTGGAGACTTCCAGTTCAAATCTCCCTATCTACCAAATTCCCCACCCAAAGGTGTCAAGAGTCATATTCCCTACTCCCCAGAGACCAAATTCCCAGGGTATCCCGGGGGGTGGGTATGTTGAAGTTTCAAATTGACCAGTACATTACCTGCCCATTGAAGAACATAATAACTTTTAACAATGTTTTACAACAATGGCAAAGGTCTACACAAGCAATATTATTGACTATTTTTTAGAGTCTGAACTTAGCAAGTCTGAATTTAGTTAGAAGGACTATTACAATCATTATCAGGCTGTGTGTGTTATGTTCTTACAAAAATTATGTTTGTAAAAATAAGTCATTTTTTTTAACCCTTTCACTCCCACATACAGAATTTTCCGTACTTTATTATTTTATTCTGTCTAACACTAGACGATTTTAACCGTCAATTAGAGAGCTCCCGGAAAGTTGGGAGTGAAAGGGTTAAATACTGGTATCACTATTTTTCCCGAGGACTGACCCTAAGAATTTGTGCCCTGAAGCATGAAATTGGCCTGGCCCTACAGCATGCATATATGTAATCAAAATTACTAAATAAACCATTTTTTAAGATCGCAAAGTGTCATATACCCATTTAAAGCCAATTAACCATGGAAGACGATTATAAAATCTAAAATTATAGAAAATTTAATGGTTATCCGTTGTATTTACCGAAAGAAAAAATAAGGTTTTTTGCTTCAAGAGTTTAAAGTTCTTTGGAATTTAATTTATAGTTTTAAAATTAATATCATTGTAATCGCTGATGAATTATCTACAAAACTGTGTCAGTGATTTTTGAAATTTTGTTTCATTCGTTTTTTACCAACGACTTACGTTGTAGTCACAATAATTTATATTTCACAACTTGTAAATTCAAAACGCGATAAAATCAAAATTATGCAACTAATAAAAAATCGCCGACAGGTGTTTGTAGAAGAGTATGTACTTAGTAACGCCAACCGTTTCAGTGAAAAATATTGAAACACTGCAAAGTTCTAACTGTTGAAAAACACAAATTTTCGAAATTTTTGTCACTGACAGATGTTGCACTAGTTTAAAAATTGGAAAAAAGAAGACATTTTTGACATTTCCCCCCCTATTGCTACCTTAATCAGTTGTTTGTAACCGTTCAGATATGAACTGCAGTACCTCCATATAAATATCTAATCCATGACTCTGGGATAGACGTTGAGGGTTGATAGTCCTTCTAAGTTCAGACCATTGCTCCTCATTAAAAGATAATCTTGTTTCAGGAATGTCCACATGATTCTCATTATCAGGCTGTGTTGCAACAGGGCCTTCCCAATCAACACCATAATCATTTATGTCAACCTAAAAGTTTTTGAAATGTCTATTACACAAAATTTAATAACAACTTTGGCAACCAAATTGCTTACCTCTCTGTTAAATTCTGTTGCAACTCTGCCAGTTGAATTTCTACATGCCAACATACCACTTATCCACAGCTGCTCAGGAGACCTGTTCTGCTCACTACTGATAGGACCAGTGTTGTGTCCTGCTTTGAAAGTTGCTAAACTATGGTTGATGCGAGGTAAATAAACAAAATGAAGAGCCACTAAGTGGCATTCGTTTGAGGGATCCAGAATTCCTGATTCTTCCATGAAATAAAACAAGTGATAGAAGAGATGTGTGCATCCAGCAAACAAATCTCTCCACAACCGTTCGATTCTTTGGTTGTGGACACTGCGACCAGTAATATGACTTCCTCTATCTGGGCCACGCAGTGGGTGTGTTACCATGAACCATGCCACATCAACATTCTCACCACCTTTGTCAGATCTTACTCTTGAAGGCAAACCAAACTGAGTGACTGCATTTAAAAAATGTTGATAAACAGTTGCAGCCTTATTGTTCGTGGAACAAGCCAAGAAAACAATCATTCGTGAAAACCCATCAATACCCCCATGTATTACAAACCTCCATCTATATAAAACATGGTAATAGATAAAATCATAAATTAATTAGTCGGTTTATCATAATCATCTTTTTTATCTTTGCTAGAGTTCTTTTGAGCTCTTGCAGATGACATAAACATCACCATGTTGGGTGGCAACTTCAAAGTTCCAATGTTTACTTGACCAAAATAATAATGAAATGGAAAACCTTTTGTTTATATGGATTCACCACCCAGCTTGAGAATGCATGCAAGAGCTCAATATAATTGTAAACACCCATATGATAGTCTAAACACACTGACAAAATTTCATTGTAAAATTTTTGAGGTACAGTATTTACAATTTTTTTGTAATTGAAACATCACATTATGCTTTGTCAATGCTTCTTTTACACGTAGTCAAAAATGGTATATTGAATGACTGATTTTTAACTGAAATAAAGACTTAAATTAAAAAAAAATAAATCAAAATTGTAGGTTCGTCTACCCTTTTAAAAATCTAAAAATTGTCAGAATAAAATCGGGAAATGTCTCACTATTGTTGGACTCGGAGGTACATCTCTGATGTTTTTAAAAGCTTATCTTGAACTATATACAATATATTTCACAACAAAACTGTCATTTTACTTCATATATACTTTAAAATATTTAAGTAAAGTTGTTTTGACTTTGCATTTCATTTATACCAGTACTGTACAGTACAGTATTAAAACATGAAATACATGATCATTCATATTTTTAAGTTGAGGATTCATTTTCACTAAATTTTCTAAACAGGTAGCATTTAAGCAGAATGTCTAACCTTATCAGCTTGTGGTTGCCATCAATATGCCACAAAGCCAACGGACCCGGAACTGAATAACTTCTCCATTGTATTACATTCAACTCCAGTACCCGCAGCAAGGTCCCTTGCGGATCCACGCGACGCATGGAGTTGCGAACCCTTTCTTGTTGTATTCGTATTCCTCGAGCTAACAAGTAACCGGTCATTCTCTTATAACCAGTGTTCGGAAAATTTGACAATGTTTCCCGTACAACAGAGTCTAGTTCGTCTTGTGTAATATTGCTGTAAGATGCTCTAATTGAAATACCGAACTCTTGTAACCTTCGTTCAATGGTGCGTTGACTTACCCCAAGTAGCACAGCCATTTGTCTGGCAGTAAAACGTCTTTCGACAAGAAAGGCCAACTGTTCGTATGGTATTTCAAATTTCGGTTTTCCCGAATCACCAGTGAAAACCCTTGCCACTTGAAAGTTGTTTGACGTGTTGCGTGGTACAGATAAAGAAACCAGTGCCTCTGTAATACAGTGAAGAACCTCTGCTTCGATCATACCACACTGATAATATCTTGTTACCAAACACTCAGATTCTACGTTACGCACATCCAACTGCTGTAAAATATTTAAAAGACAGTGCCTAACACGGTTTCTCACAAGTTCTCTCGTACGAATATTAATTTCTTCCTCGCTTTCGCCCTCCATTACTCCCCTAGTCCCAGGGCTACGGGGTCAGGAGTCCAAAAAATGTCAACTGAGTGTCATGCATAATGTGACGTAAGCATAATGAAATGTGAAACAGAATTGCAGAACGAAAGTTTCCATTGCAGAATGCCAAATGCAATTGCATAATACAGTATTGGATTTTGGCGGTAATCATCCCTCATAATGTTGTTGCTTATATTAATTTGGCTTGTAAAATGTTTCAGCGGGGCTGATACAGATGAAGCAGCAGTCGTTTACAAAGTACAGGTAACTATCTTTAATGGAAAATTTATCAATTGTTTTAATGATAAATCATGTAGTCACTATTATTGACCATTTATGATATTCTTAAAGGTGTGTCCAGTCCGTTCTGCGCATGTATGAAACTAATGTTTACTTCTTCGTTTATAAAAATATTTACTGATACCTTATTGAAGATTGTAAGCTTTTCTTGCTTCCTCTTCATTACTTGTACCCAAAACAAAATATTTTCAGAACAAATAGAAGAAATCCGAAGAGATATCCTCACCGAATCGCTTGGTTTTTTGCCATGTCGCTTCTAACGGTTTACATTGAGCTGAGTACTTCATGTAATTATCTATGAATGTCATGTTTGAGGGTCCCGATAAACAAAGATGCCAATCATGCGCAGTCCTTTAATGAGAACTCGCCCTAAGATTATTTTCTTTCTATACGATGAAAACAAGAAATTCAAAATGGCGCATCCATGATGTAATAATGACATCATTGCTGTTGCCAATGACAGCAAAAATGTTAGTAGACATTGATGTTTTAATAATTAACCTATTAAAATTTGAAATCCTGCAGTATTTGTCCCACATACAGTATATCATTCTGTGAAGCTTTGGTGGCCATCGGGTGAATACTTTTAGAGTTAAAGAGGGAGGACCTCAAAAGCCCCCCCCCCTTCCATATTATGTGATTTTCCTTAGCGGAATAAAATTGTCTTGCTTTAGTGAAGAATAAAATACGAAACATCAACCCCAACACGATACGAATGCGTTGTACGTTCCTACGGAATAATAATTTCTGAATAATAATTTCTAGGTATTTCTGAACAGAAAAATTTCACTTTTGCGTATTACGACCGCTAACGGCAGTCCGTTTCTGGTATTTTAAAAATGTTGTTATCTCGAAAAATGAATATTGCATTTCGTATATTGTCATTCCGGCTTTCAAGCTAATACTAACATAGCCATATAATGAAAATGTTTAATAAGATTCTGGATGAAATACTGTGTCACAGCCAAATGAACTTTCGTAAAAATTTACTGAACAGAAATTTCATTTCCGCCAATATGAGTTATACGGACGGTAATTGTTAGATACCTTGAATTTTAATATTTTAGAGTATGGTGGTGTGCTCTCGCCGTCTGGCAATATTTTGAACTTGCTATCGCGCTGATTATATACAATGCAAATTCAGTAGCGAAACTTACTTATGTGGCTGTAAATGTCAAATTATAATGATATAGGTATTAATTGAACTATCGGAAGAGAGAAACTCCCGAAAACGCCGATTTCCAGCCGTAAAAGTGCATTTACCTATGGAATGGGAATGTATTATCTTGCATCTGTACATTATTGTATACTTAGTCTTTATTCGTTACCGCTGATTCTTTATTACGTTTCATGGTCTTTAGAAAAAGTTGAGTTTGTACAATGAACTTATCTATAGAAAGATAGGGCTTGATATATTATGTATGCTATTTCATATTTCAGCGCTGTTAACTTTTATTTTCTAACATTTTCTTGCAAGTTTTGGAACTTAATTCTTTAACAGTATATAAAATTTTCAACGTCGACAGAATTTTTTTATTGTTAGTTACTTGTGTGATAATATTTGATCCTATAATGAAATAGTAGTCATAATTTGTGTGCTTAGCACTCTGTTCGCCCGTTTTCTACTAGAAACTTTTAATTTCCATATGACGAGTTTAAGTTATCTTTTAAATAACGAAGGCTCGCATCTTTCGAAAATGTGTAGAACGAAATAAACTGTTGCGTTTGTTAAAATTAGCCTGATATGTTCTAACCGAAAATAAACGTAATCACGACAGTTCTTAGTTTCTGATTTTCGCCGATGTAAATGTTAGCATTTAAACCATTAGAGCAGTTCGTATACTCTTTAGCGCGACAACGACATAGTCGTCTACTTTTTTATTGCTTTTCAAAAAAGTTTATTACATGTAAAAAGCTATGATAAGTTAGGAAGACTCGCTTAAAGTATCTACGTTTATAGTAGGATATATCAATGCTGTTATAGAATGCGCAGTAAATGTAGTCACAACGCGATCCGGCTATTAATATATTGCAGACTATAAAAAATCTGCAAATAAATAAAAGCGGTTGGAATGCTGTTATCAGTGTATTCTCTGTGCTAATCATCTTACTAATCTGCGTCTATTAATAATCGAGATCAGTTATTCTTCCATTATTTTATTAAGATTTAGATACATTGACTTTGGCTGTGCTGACTATAGACATTTTAAGTTTCGGAAACTAAAGTCTGTTTGTTGCGGTATGTCGACTTTGCAATTTTCCAAGCTATTTAGTATACTTTTTTTTCACGAAAATGTATCATACGGTATTCGGCTTATTGCTATCTTTTAAAAATATCATAAAACAAAAATATAAAACAAATAAGACCGTAATGTAACCAAATATAACTTTCATATAAACACTATTTACAATATATGTACAGACACAGACAAATAAAATGTTGTCTTTAATGTCTAAAAAAAAAAAATGAAAGTGTTTTATTACAAATAGTACAAAGCAATACACATTTATTTACCGTCAGATAAACATACAGTAAGCTTTATACGCATGAAAGTTAATTGTTTCCTTACCAGAAATAAAGCAGACAACAAAAGATCCAATGTTGCTATAAAAGCCAACAATTTTTTAACTCGCGAATAATTGTGTATTTTTCTGATATGTTAAATGATAACAGCGCTGTAACGTTTTCAAAAATTTTAATTTAATGTTAATTTTAATTGCGCGGATATCAAACTCGTTTATATACAATTACATTGAACATAAAGTACAATGACAGTGCTTAATTACAGAATAGTAATACTGAGAGTTGCAGTTCTGGTTGTGTTACTATTTTGTCAATTAATGTCCATGCGCTTGATAATCTCAATGTCTTCACGTAAGAATTGCTTTCGCTAGTGAACTTTCGGACACAGGAGAATTTATAACGTGGTAATACGGCATGGCGTCTAGTACGTAAGATGACCGTGACTTAGTGCTAGCTATGGAAAATGCCGTATCCAGTTTATACACACATCAGCAATTATACGGAACCTTTTCTAGTTTAGTGTCTATAAACGAGTTTGATATCCGCGCAATTAAAATTAACATTAAATTATCTATTATGTATGTCAAGTTATAAATTTGTTCGAATTGCTTGCAAGAGCAATCACGTATGCCGTGATATTTATTGATGCAAATTGACATCGTCAGTGATTATCATAAGGAATTATTTGCTGAATGGCGTTTTCATTGAACTGACAATTGATTTATTGTATTTATATGTCACTTAGTAAAGTAGTGTAATTGCATATATGGATTAGTCCATTTAAGTTTATTTAAATATAGATACTTAGAATAAGAAAGTAACTGTCTCTTGCGTTTCTCCTTAAGTTATTCTCGTCTCATTATCATGATTACAATTTAATAGCTCATGTTCAGTTTCTTAATGGTTAACGTAAACTAGAAATAGATGAACAGAACAACCCACACCCGCCATTTACATGCTTTCTAGAAAGATATCTTTGATTAAAATAACCAGTTCTTTTACAGAAGGAATATAGAAGCATATACATGTAAAAACAAACCATAACTCGTGCGATAAAAGTATGATTTCGGGGTGGGATTTAATGATTTAATAAAAATTCAACGTATCAAATGAAAAACTACATTTAATTATTAATTGCAGATTTTCTCTCTGTTGCTTTTTCTAGATATACGTAAAGTTGACTGGATACGTGTCGGGCGCATACAGATAATACTTACATATGAGAATTAAAATATAGTATCATTTTTATTTGTCGTAACATAATTGAATAACTGTTATAGTTACTTTAATCTGTCTCCATGCTCTTGTCCTCTATTGACAAGTTTGCCATTTCGGCCGTCAGTTGTTCAATTTCTACTGAAAATGCCATTTATGCAACTTAGCACATTTAATATGAAAAAATATATGAAATAGTCAGTAGGCCTACTGAATATGCTTAAAAATTAAAAAAATTAAAATTTAAGAATAAGTTACATTTATTTATATACTTTTATAAATTATAAGTTGGTAGCTTTTAGTGTTATGTATTATGATACTATTAGATATAATATCTTATGACTTGCGATATGATGCTCAGAGAACGTGTTTGTGATACAATTTATTTTCCATTTTATAATGCTTGTTCAATCATTTCAAATAATGACATAATTATAGCGTATACATAGTGACTTCAGACGGTCTCATCCTATAGCTATATGCCTGTACAGTCATCTGATGCTATGACAACGTGTTATGCTAGTTCAGCAAAGCATGGCTGGTTTCGAAATTGTTTCTAACAGTTTAAAACACGTTGAAGGGAGTTTGAAATGTATTGAAACTTGTTATAAATTAAGAGTAAAACTTTTATGCAACGCAACGTTTAAAAGTCATTGTTGAATGCGATTAACATTTTAAATATCTATCAGATACTTGCTAACTCATTTAATGAAATAAAAGCTTTATCGTCAGTTTCGAAAGAAGTTTGAATGGATTTCGAATTTGGCTTAACATGTTTTACAATAAGTATTTTCAAGTATCTTATTAGAAGGCGTTTGTTTGTCATGTTGCGTATCATGGCATGGCGGGATGTGTTACTGTTATATGAGGATTATTTAGTTTGTCAAATTTTGACGAGAGGCTTAGAAAAAAAGTTAAATAGAGTGAAAACATTTATTGACAATAATGTCTCCTGTCTTAAACATGTATCGTCGTTGTGTTTGTCATTATTTAAGTGTCTCAAACAATTTAAATAAATATAATTGCGCATGCGTTATATTGTAGAATGTGCTATGTATAGCTATCGAAACCGAACACGTCATTTGGCAGCTATAACTAGTTTAAAATCACAATGTGTTGTTGACCTCTATTAATTTCAATCATGTTTGCTAAGGCAAACATGTTAGTCAAGCATTTGACATATAACCTTTCAGGCATTTGTACAATAGGGTATAAAAGACAGTGAATTGAATAATATAAGTATGTATTAGTCAAAAACATGTTTTATAATTAAACTAATTTCTAGTAACACTGTGATTATTCATTTAATGCATTAGTTAGAAACCTGTATAGTCTGTACGATTTTATATGTAACAAGTATGCACTACATAATAAATTAAACGCGTGTTTCTGATCTTTCGATTGTTTTAAAATATTATTTGCTTATTTGTAAATATGACCGTTAAACTGTTTAGGACAAAATCAGCGCCAATTCATAACCGTGTGTCTTTAATTATATATTTAGTTAAAATCCACTTAAGTTATAAACAGAATGACATAGAATTTTAACAAAAGGAACAATCGCGCTCATGTCCCTGTGTGTTACGTAATTCGCTAAATGTTAATGATTCGTCAGATAACTGAGTGCTTTCACGTATTGTGTAGTGTTGATGTAGCAAAGAACATGTAAAAACGATATAATTGCATTTGCGTTGTGAAAACTCGTTTTTCACAGAAGACGCAAAAGCCAGTCTTGTTCACTTATTGTGCGTCGTCTATTAAGTAATCAGGACACATTAAATTAGCTAATAGTACAGTATAAATAGCTTGTAAAAACTTGTTACAACGTTTATATTTGATAACAATATGTTTAATGAACATGACTGATTATTATTTACTCTAAATAACCTTTAATTTTCTTACCATTGTCGTACAAGGTGTCCTGCCACTCCATCGCCATATCCATCCCGTCTTTGATTTCAATGCTAATTACAGAATATATACATATATATCTTCAGATTAGTTGTATTGACTCGTGTCTAAGCATTTGTGTCTTATGCTTGTCGACTGACTATAAACGATTACTGTAGCTGTGTATATGATAATCGTATTCGAATTGACTTTGTAAATTTAAGATCTGGAAAATGCAAATGGTTTTACGGATTCTTACGCTACTTTGTAACAACAATGACACTGTTATTTAATGTGAATGAATTGTTATTACGGTTTCTGTCGTAATTTATTATAGGAAAACGAAAATTGACATATTATATACGCAATTTCACGTAATACAATCATGTCCCGTTTAGACGATTTCGTTATATAATTCTGTAAGCTTGCGAAAATTATTGCTATGCTAATTCAGCTTATACATTAAGTTCATTATAAACCTGGTGGAAGATGAATACGTTTAAACATTCTATTTTGTAATATCAAATGACATATTATTTTAATAGCATGTCAAATTAACAGTGTAACTTACATAATTGTTCCGCGTATATATTTATTTTCAAGTTATACGTCACTGCACACATCTATAAAACCATTAAGACAATGTTAAGTTAAATTGTGTTTCCGTAACAACTTAATTTAAACTATTCATGTATGTATGTTCGATTATTATTGCTTCACAAAACCATTAATTGGTTCATCTACTTTTGCATAATGCTGGCTAGAAACATTATAACATCGATCGTTAATGGATAATACTATGAAACTTCTATGTATAAAAATTTTAAGGAAAATAACTGTCACAAAAATGCTTGTTTTGGCTCTAAATACATGTGGATGAAATATAGAATTTGACAGTCTTGTTACTTTTCCAAACTTGTTTTCAGTTACAATTACATACATTTTTACTCCTATATTTACCATTTAGTTGGATTAATTTTCTCCTAATAATTTAGTTTTTATTACGTATTGGCTGTACATATCACTAACGTGTTTCGTCTAGTTACTTTGAACGTATTTTCATTTTCTGCCAAATCTGATAGCTTTTTCAATATGAAAGAACATGTTTACTATCATAAAGAACATGTTAACATGTTTAGCTTTACTATCATTTCTTGACTTACTCGCTGCGTCTACTGTCATAACAATTCCGATATTGTTTTTTGTTCTGTGATTTTCCAGAAAGCTATTTACCGTTGGCAGTTAATTTTCTATTTCATTTGTCTTGCAAACGCTTATTTCACTTGTTGTAACGTTTGATGGCTATATTATACACTAGCTTTGCAATATGCAATTGCCTTAAGAATATTACACTACTATGTCATATGTGTAGATAAGCGTCTTCAACATTAGATGTTGCAATGACATTATTCGCTCAGTATCTTATTTGTTAACTTGTTAGTGTTTAATAAATAATTCTTAATATATATGTCATAATGAGAGCACTGTCTTAACTGTCTGTGTCATGACAGTATTGTAAAATTTACTAGTAGTTACACGAGAACGTTTTCTTCAATTTTTAAGATACAAGTATAAAGTGGATGACTACTTATGTATCATATGTCTGACCTACAGACAGTGCATTATTTAGACTAACGACTATCTGTCCAAACGTTAGAGTCTTATGTTCTCCGTTTCGGTAGTATGGCTTAACTTTACTATATTCCATTTGTTGTTTCTACACTGCTTACGCACGCAGCACGGTTCTTTTAGTTTACTATTTAAAGCAAGTCTTGCTTATGTCAAAATATAGTTAGTTTCGCCAACAGGCGTTTGTCATTGTTACGTATAAGTAGTAACAAACTTATAACGAAAAGAAACGTGTGATTCTATATCTTATGTTTATATTTACTATGTCGGATAAATGAATCTGGTGTTAGATTGTCAAACGACATATGGCAGACGGCGTTAATGTCCCTTTAGGTTATGACAATTCAATATATTTACGATTTAGCAAGTGAACCTGTAATTCTATCTCTTTTATGTAGATATGTTATTTTATTACATATGAAAAATATACGTAAATTCTGTGCGGAACAAAATAAACTCACCTTTAAGTTTGACTGATTGTTTAAGAAACAGCGATAGCTTTTTGATTTGGAGGACAAACTGAATGATACGCACTTGATACTGTAGGGTCTGTGGTCCCGCCCATACTGTCTTAAAGTTAAGATATTTACAGTAGTTTGTCATTAACTAAGAATATCTAACGGTTATTAATATGAAATATAGAAAGATATATTTTACGCTAAGAAAGCATTTGAATTATTTATATATTTTTTTCGTTGGTTTTTGCTAAAGACATTATACAGTACGCGTTATTTTTAAGATAAATTTACTAGTCTAACCGGTCAAACACTTCAGATAATAAAAACGCTTTTAGCGCTTGCAACATATATAGATGACAGCCTCCATTCAGTGACCATTACCTGAAAGTTGAAATAAACCGACAGCTTAATTATACGTTACATATACATTCTGAAAGACTGACGGTTACGCCTAATCTATTTCTCGTAAAAGTATTTTTCATACGGTTAATCCAAACGTTTTAATAACGTTTTTGAAACGCATTTTGCAATTGGGGTATCATAGAAAGACGAAACTTTTAGAACGATATTTAAACGGTT
This sequence comes from Paragorgia papillata, assembly GCA_035771165.1. Taxonomy (NCBI): domain Eukaryota; kingdom Metazoa; phylum Cnidaria; class Anthozoa; order Scleralcyonacea; family Coralliidae; genus Paragorgia; species Paragorgia papillata. The sequence goes on from JAWNZC010000155.1 coordinate 511,545, forward strand.
TTATTTTCGTTTTATTTATAGATTGCCTAAGGTACTCTTCACACTGTCGTCACGAACAGAAGATTTAGGAAAAATATCCGGTTAGCGTTTATCTAATTAGAGAATTACGTTCTTGTCATGCTCTTTGATGTAATTCATGTATGGGCGGTCTCGAAATACACCTTATCTAAGGATAAACATGTTTAAGTTTATGTATTTTCGCTAGGCATTTTAATTCATACTTGTACAATTGTCAAGTATAAGACAAGAATAATAAGCTATGTAAAAGCAGATAGCTGTTTGCGTTTGCAACCCACTGATTGAAACTTAAATTAGCTTAGTTGACTGTTTTAACCTCGCTAAATCGCGTTGGTGAAACGATATATGGGATATAGATAAAATAGCAATTTATGTAATTACGTGTTAACAGAAAATAAAAAACGATACACAAGTCTGGAATAGAAACAGTTAATTGCGTATCACCTCGTTTGTTAATTACGGTAATACGTACTTATAAGAGCTTGGCTATAAACTAGCAGAGTTTTCGTTGATACGTTCATATAAATAACTTTATATACACGTGTTTAACTCTCAAATGTAAAGTAAGCGATTTGTTGAATAGCGTACACTATATCTTTATAGACCGCCTAAGGACCTGTCCGCTCTGTTTCCAACACAATCGTTAGTGGAAATATCTGGTTACCCTTCATGTAATTAAAGCTTATTTTTCTAAGCAATCATAGTTAATGACCTAGTGCGACGATAGTTGCTTAATGCGTGGGCGATCTTGAAATACGCTTCTACAAGACTTAACGTAATTTCAGTAACTGTCCTGCGTCATGTATCCTAGCTAAAAAATCGTGCATCGTGTCTAAAAATTCGTCTTGCGTTGCCGGTAAAGTCGTGCGTCGGAAAATATCCTAATATAATATATAATATAATATGATATAATGTAACGTAATGTAATGTAACGTAATGTAACGTAATGTAACGCAATGTAACGTAATGTAACATAACGTAATGTAACGTAATGTAACGTAACGTAACGTAACGTAATGTAATGTAATCTAGTGTAATATATAATATAACATAAGTTTAACAAAACTGTTAACAAAAATTAATATAGCCTGCGTCGTAGCCAAAGGGTATATAAGCGTATGAAACGCCATTTCCGTTCGTGGTAATATCGCACCTGCCATGGCTGCGGCCATCTAACGTCATGCAACTGATTCAAGTACTCGACAAAAATTTAAAAAACGGGGATATATATATACACATATAATCGATGTTTCAAACGTATATATAATATACATATATATATATATAGTAAAACAAAAGACAAACTTGAGTTACTTCATTCAAACTTTAATTCACTACAAATCTGTTTCGTATGGTAAGCGGAGCCTACCACACTCTTCAGGTGACAATTGCAACTGATGTTAACGCTTAAGAAATTTGAAATTTGAATTATAGTGGTCAAGGGATTAATCGATTATGTCGTTGACTCGTGTATTAATATTGTCCATGTGGCCAGACTCATATTCATAACTGAGCTTGTATTAATACTGTGCATGTACCTAGCCCCATATTGATATTGTACATGTTATTAATACGGTGGCCCGATAGGGACACGCTTGTTCCATAGTAAATTGCGTTCGTTCTATGTAAATGAAGAAATCTTCCTTAGAAATCGAGAGCTTCCTTAGAAATCTGAGACCTCTTCCGTACAAATCGAGCGCTTTTCCGTAGAAATTATGAACTTCTCCGTACAAATCGAGCGCTTTTCCGTAGAAATTTGGAGCTCTTCCGTCAGAAATTTAGAGCTATTCTGTAGAAAACTAGGGCTCTTCCGTAGAAATTTAGAGCTCTTCCGTAGAAAACTAGAGTTCTTCCGTAGAAAACTAGAGCTCTTCCGTAGAAAACTAGACCTCTTCCGTAGAAAACTAGAGCTCTTCCGTAGAAAACTAGACCTCTTCCGTAGAAAACTAGAGCTCTTCCGTAGAAAACTAGAGCTCTTCCATAGAAATTTAGAGCTCTTCCGTAGAAATCTAAAACGTATGCGCGCGCATATGTGGCAATGTTGTACCCAGGGCGCTTATATATAGCACCAATCAATATGGCAGCTTGCGAACAGTGTTTGGCCATGTTTCCCTTCCAAAATTGTAACTTTTGTCCTTATTGTGGTTATAAAACAACAGGTAAGACAATTTATTTCCTTTCACATTTGATAATATATATTGGATGAAATATACCATATAAAGTTATAATATATTTTCATTTTGTTTGTGTAGACAATGAACGAAGAATAATAGAAAAGTATTTTCATCTTGGTTATAAATACGAACTTATAACTAAACTGCTTAAGAGTGAACATGGCTTAAACATAACTGTACGGACACTCAAACGACGACTCAAATCTTATGACTTATTAAGGTGAAAAGATAATATTTGTGAGGAAGAAATTAGAAACCTGATAAGGCAAGAAATGCAAGGTGATGGTTGCTTGGCTGGTTACCGGAAAATGTGGCACATTCTAAGAATAAAATATAACTTGCATGTTCCACGGAAACTTGTACAGAGAATCTTAAAAGAATTGGACCCAGAAGCAAGTAATTTGAGGAGGAAGAAAAAGCTAAAGAGACGCCAATACTTGTCCCATGGGCCTAATCAGTGCTGGCATTTTGATGGTATGTATGTATTATTTTATGATAGTATACAAGCATCAAGAGTTCCAGTTTCCAGCCCAAAGTTGATGCATTATGGGATAGAATCAAAGGTCAAGTGAGCACCATTTATGGTGGCCATGATAATTCTATGTTAATGCACTGACTTAATTGGTGTTCACTTGACCTTTGATTCTATCCCATATTGCATCACATTATACTCTTGATAATAATATATCATCAACATCAGTGGCATGCCGACACTGGGCCGCACTGGAGCCCATCAGCCCACAGTTCCACCCAAGACATTTTTTTAACAAATTAGAACAAATTTCAATGACCAAGTTGCCAAATGACGTTTTCTGACCTTCATAATTCTGTAAAATCTTTCCTGAACAGGCCAAATTGCAGGAAATGGCATTTCGGTCTCCAGATGATGGCCAGACCCCCTAGAAGGCCTACATCTTGGTGCTCCTGGGGAGGCCAGCATCCAAAACTGCCCCAGCCCACACCAAGGTACTGCACCTCTGATCAACATAATATATTATAACATCATTATAAAATATTAAAATTTTAAATGAAGAGAGGATTAATTTAATATAATAATAAATATATGAATATATTCTAGTGCTCATACTATTGAGCAATTGAGACAGTCAAGATAGTTACAGATTCTCATATCTTGTCCAATTAACCCAAGTTCCTGATTGGAGCAGTATAATTTAGTTGGTGTAAAATTCTTAAATGTTTAGTATTTCCTCTGCCATTGGTGTATAACAATAATATTATAATAGTGAAACGGTGCCAATGTGAGTGAGAAATGCTGGCAGTTTGAGCATATCATTATGTCAGTGTACATTATTTCTTACTTAAAGAACAAATTAGACAAGACATTATCTTGTGATTGCATGTATCATCCAATGTTAGTCATACACATGTTCCAAAGTAATTTGATTATGTACACTGTACATGGCGTGATAACCATTGAAAAGAATATTTAATTGTATATTCTACAATCTACATACCTGTAGGATATGATAAACTGAAGCCGTTTGGCTTCCCAATCCATGGAGCGTTGATGGTTTTAGCAGAAAAGTCCTATGGTTGGAGGTCACAAGGTCCAATAATAAACCTGAAACTGTTGCACAGTTCTATTTAGATTGCATTAGACAGAACAGAGGGTGTCCATTGCAAACACAAAGTGACTGTGGAACCGAAAATGGTGTAATTGCTGGAGCACAGTGTTATTTCCGATCTGATGACAATGCACCATTTGGTGGTGAACAAGCTCATATTTTTGGTACATCTCCACACAACCAGAGAATAGAAAACTGGTGGTCCCATTTCAAAAAATCCTGTTCAAGTTGGTGGATTCAGTTTTTTAAAAATCTAGTTGATGGTAGACAGTTAAACTTAGATGATGAATTTACAAAAGAATGCTTGTGGTTTTGTTTTAATGGTGTGTTACAGAATTCTCTTGACGAAGTGCAGCTATATTGGAATACTCACTATATTAGACCTTCTCGTCATGAAACTGTTGCTGGAGTGCTGGATGTTCTATTTGTAATCCCAGAGGAATTTGGGGGATTTGATTGCCGAGTTGTAGTTCCTGATGATAAGTTGCTTGAGGTTGAGGAAAATTGTGCAAATGCATGTGGAGATGAAGAAAACATATTTCAAGATTATTTTCATTATGTAATGGACTCTCAAGAAATGCAATATCCTGCTGATCACAATGAAGCATTACAACTTTTTTCTATTCTAATTACATATGCATGATTAAATAAGATATAAAATAATTACAGTATTAAATTACCATAAAAACATGGTGACCTTGTGAGTCAACTTTCACCTGCTAAATTCATGTTGACATGTCAAACAACCTATAGCTGTTATCAAAACTCATTTAGCTTCACTGAGGATTATGTTTATCAAATTGGATCAAACTTCACAGCCTTGCTCAGCACCATAGTCCCTAGAAATAAATTGTCTGGAAACGCAGCCAAAGTCTTTGTTCTAGGTTTTTGTTCACCTTATTTCACCTTAACGCTTGCTGAACACATTGTATTTTTGGTATAATGAAGCAATCAACCAATAGCAGCGTTGCTTTATAAATATTAATGAATGTAAAACAAAAGATTGTGCACTTTATTTGCCACCCTCAACCTAAATTGTAGCTCATTGTTATTTGTTAACCGCTTTGATGTTCGCTGCATCTCCAGACAATATAATTCTAGGGACTATGTCAGCACCAAAAACAAGTGCAGGTATGGTCTCTTATGCAAGTTCCAGGTCTCCTTCATTTAAAAAATATGTTGTTTTTTGGTCTTTTAAGGGAACATTAAATTTTAGAAGGCTTGCTGTCCTTTCTGAAAAAAGTTGAACAATTCATTTCGTAAGTTCTACCAATTCATTTGATGAGTTCCTCAAAATAACAGTTGATGAAGTTCATTGGCAAATTAATTGCCAATTCAAACTACTTTACACTTCCTGCTTTCATCACACTGGTTAGTACTTAATTACTAAGCAGAACGTGATTGGTCAATTCCCAAGCTAATACCAGGAAGTTTCCAACATTTCAGGAAGTTAGCAATTTTTCGAAGAGAGCAAGGAACTCGTCAAATGAATTGGTAAAAGTTAGGAAATGAACTGCTCAACATTTTTCAGAATGCTTCTATTGCCACGACTGTAATTGTTCCATTGGCCATGATGCAACATACATGTCAAATTGTTTAAATCTGAAAAATTAGTTATTATTAATCAAAATTGTTTAAATCTTAAAAATTAGGAAACTGAGAATTGATGTATAGGAACTGAGCGGTCTGGAACCTATTGTGTTGCTTATGGTGAGCACATGAAAACCAGACCTGCACTTGTTTTTGTGATAAGCAAGCCTGCAAAGTTTGATCCAATTTGGTGAAACCATTCTTAAGGTGGCCCCCAGTGGTTATTTTAACAGGACTGGTGACTAAACATGATTAAGGCAAGCATGCGTAATATACTGTATACTGTACATTATAATAAAGAACTGCAATCAAGTTTATCACCAAGGCTTTAATTTGGGGTTTTGTACAAGCCCAAAACCAGAACTTTCTGCCATGGCAGCATCCATCACTTTCTCAAAAGCTTTCGAATCTTCGTAATGGATTGGAAATGTGAGGCTAGAATCGCAGGTTGAAGCTGTTGGCCTACATCTGCATCCAGTTGGGCATTCGTGTTTAAATTTAATGGTAATACTTTTTTCCAAGCCAAGTGGTGTCACACTTTGGGCACCAGTGACAAACTTGTATAAGTTTGAGAGGTTAATCTGACTTTCATGTAGAATAATGTAAATAATTCTTACAATAAATTAACAATAATACATTACACTGTAGTCTGTAATAAAATACAGTAGTGTAGTTTAACCCAAGAAAATATCTGTAAAAATACATGTGTTGTATACCTTCCCTAGTAGCAATCTCTTGGACATAATCGCAAATGAACTTGTGTACATTAATTTCTGATGGCTTCCTGTTGCTCCCCTCAGGGCTGAACTCCATCACCATGTGATCAAGTAGTAGATCAGCAGTAAGCATAAAATGTGAAGCACCTTCCAGTGTCAACAACGATTCCATGATATCCCTGTGCTTCCGTACCTCTGTCAACACTCCAAACAACTTGAGACCTGAGATTAATTGGTCAATCATGGCCAACATTTTACTTACATCTGTAATCACCAGAGACCTACAGCATGTAGAAAATAATTATGTAGAAACACTCATTGTGTACTAAACTTGCTTTCCGATAATAGCATGGTTTCGTTCGGACTTGTCCTATTTTGACAGTATTTGAAAAACTCACTTGTGCATGTTTTTTTTTACAAATTGCACGAGAAACCATGTTATTACTTATTAGTTATTAATAATATACATGAAAAAATGTTCAAAACAACTGTACTAACATTTTAACATACAGGTTTAGCCATCCACTCCTCGCATATTTATTTGTTAAAAATCGTTTCGCTTCCTTTACCACTACTTGAAAAAGTTTACTCAATACTGCATGTTAATACCAGATTTTGTGCAATTTAATATTTATACAGTTTGTAGTACATAGTACATGGTTTCCTCATGTGATTTTCTTAAGAAACATATTTTTTGACAATGTAGATTACATAAAGCTCACCGAATTATCTCATCACACGTGTTCAATGTTTCCTTGGAAGGAACTCCCCTGTAACCAATCAATTCCAGGATATCCATCATATATTCTTCATTCAGTAAACTTCTCAACTGAACATCAGTTTTGCAGGCTTTCATCTTCATATGTGTATAGGAATAAATAGAACAAAGTAGATCAATCACATTACCAACATGAATTTTAAAAATGTTACAAATTCAGTATGTACTGTAACTTAATTGTTTATTTGATAATTATATGATTTAAGTAAATGACATGCATTTAAATTTTTGAGTTACATGTATTAACACTGAGATGGTTTCCTACTCTCCTTTTATTTTATTTTAAAGTAAATGGTTTAAACCTACAGTAGGAGTGTCTATAGAATTTTGTGAAAGGTGACTGTCTAGGTCAGTGTAGCCTTGAGAGACTGATGTTGGTGGAAGTAGCTGACGTTTTTTTTGATGGGTTTTTTTTTTTTGTTTTTTATGGGGGGTTTTTTACGTGACAGCAGTGGTCATCCACCGAGTCACGTAAAGAGTGTTCGTCAAGTTTGCCTTTTGTCTCTGAAGCTGACAGCCACTCAGGCCATCGAAACATCGGTTACTAATTCCACCAACATCAATCTTTCTCAAGACTGCACTAACCTAAATCACATTTCACAAAATTGCTCTCCTTTTGATGAATAAAATCATCTGGCATTTTAGATAATAATAAAAAATAAAGGTCTTTAAATCACTTACCTTCTCAATTGCCGTCTTTATTTTATCATCTTGCAGCTGTCCTAACCAGTTGTACGCCTGAACACTACAAATGCCTCTGACAATGTAAGCATATACATTTGAGGAAAGTAGGCAAGGAGCTGGTCCCTCTTGAACAATGGATGAGGCAATGATTTCACCGGCAACTTTAAATTCTTCATTCCCCAATGCACGCATGTTCACAATTGGGAAGCCTTGTTCATCAAGCAAGGTCAGCTTTATATGATGTAAAGCTTCTGTGAGAATAAAACACAATTACATGTATTAAATATGTGGGGTCCCTTGCAAGCACAGCCAGCAAATATTGCAGTGGGGGCTGCATAGGGCCTTGGTTGGAGGTCCAGGAGACCCCTGGTGGGGGGTCCTGGGGGTGAACCCTATGGCACCAGAGCAATTTCAGCAATGACTTGAGTGACCATTACTAATAATTGATTTTAGAGTCCCAAGATAAACACATGAACATCAGAGGAAACATTGCTTATTTCAAATTATTATATGGCTGGGCTTGTTTTCGGGTCATTACGCCAAAACGGCCCACGCTGATTGGTTGCTGAGAGTTCCGGAAAAAGCTGTAATGCCCTCTCGGCACTGTGAGAGGGCATTACATCCTTTTTAATGACCTGCACGTTTTGGCGGGAAAATTATTTGAAGAGTTGATTTGAATGAAAATAAAAGCGAATTAGATATGTTCATTGGAAAATTTTTAACAATAATACATCCTGAAACATCAGTGTTTATTTTTATAAAAACTTCTTATTTAAAAGTGTGAAAAATAAAAGCCTAACAGGTGTAAACATGAAGTGAAACGAACAAGCTCAAAAGTAAGAACTACGGTGAACAGTGACACCTGATCAAGACAAACGTAGAACTAAAAACAGATAAGAAAACAAACCAAAAGCCATATAATAAAAGGCTTATTAACCTCGTTTGCTCGGTCTGTATGGGAAAGTATTTGCCCTCGGTTTTATCGCACAAACCTCGCTCCTTCGTTACTCGGTCTGTACGAAAACCTCGGGCAAATACTTTCCCGTACAGACCTTGCGCACTCGGTTAATAAGTCTTTACTATTTATTATTTTTAAATTTATTTTCATAGGGGCCCCTTTGATGAATGTCCTGTTTAACAGGTCTATACCTGTACCCCTCTTCAGATGTATTGGCCTACTTAACGTCAGGTGTCCTGATCAAGAGGGGCCCTTACTGCAATACAATTATTAATCTCACCATAAACTGTACCAATCCTGAAACAGCAAGGAAAATGAAGATATGACAAGAAAAATAGAACTGGCATTGTTTTTTATAATTCTTGCATATTTTCATTGCCATCATTGGGATTCTTTAACTTAACAATACTTTAAATATCCCCCATATTTTCTTCACATTCTGTTTACCCCCTTGTTATATTTACTGGGAAATAACACTTATTTGCATGTAATGCATTATTATGGCATACTGTACCTGTAAAAAATTCACGTCTTGGTCCACCACCATCTATGGCTGGCTCACCAAGAAATGTAACTTTCAATAGTCCTTCTGGTTTAAAATACTTTTTCAGCCTTGCATCCATGTAATCTGCAAAAACACACCGTCTCCGGATGGGAATTCTGTTTATTAGTGTGTTCTTAACAGCTTTCAGTGTTTGAATAATTCCCTTCATGGCTTCCAATCTATCACCTTGCAAATCTTCAATCTGATCACTTGCAGAACCATTTGCAGAACCTTCCCCTAAGTACTGATAATATTCAAGATTCTCTTTCTCTTCATCGAGATGTGCTACAACAGCTTCGCATTCACCGACTGGATCAATCCAGCTTTCTGCACAAATGTCTGCATGTGCTTCTATCTCACCACGGGGGAAATATGAAAAGCAAGTGGGACATTGGTGTGGAACTAAGTATTTCACTATCCCACCCCTGTCAAACTGTGATGATGGACATGGTATATCTCTAGATGCCAGTGATATATTCTGCTTGGTTGGTGCATCAGCTACCAATTGTGTTTCAACAGACAATGCAGGTGTTGGAAATATTGGTGAAGAGTGGGTGACATTTTTGTCTTGAGATTGATCCATAGAACATATCAGCTCAATTTCATCATCACTACATTCACTATCATCACAGCTTAAATTCTCAAAATCTTCTTGAGTTTGAGTACACAACCAAAAATACATCTTAGAATAAGGTTTGAGAAGGTCATGCTTGTACTTTCCCAAGGTAAATGGTGTATTACCCCCTGGCAAATCTTTGACAAGTGTCATGTCATGATAAAGTATGACATACACACCATCTCTATCAAAATCTTTATGATGCCTTGCATGTTTTTCAATGGATTTCTGAAGGAGAGCTGAACCATCATCACTTTCATCAAAAAGGACAGGAATAGTTCTGCCTTTAAGCTTCTTTAACACACCATTCCCATCCAAATCACGAACCAGCCCAACTTGCACTTTAACTTCTTTTGCTAGTTTTGCCTTTTTACATGTACTAGCTCTGTTCTTTGGTGATTTCAATCTTGAGCTTCGGTCTTCCTCCTTCAGTTTCCGATATGCCTGGAACAATACTGGTGCTTGGCAAGATGTACTCATAGATGAACCAGGTGATTGAACTGGTGCTTGGCAAGATGTACTTGTAGATGAAGCAGGTGATTCTATTTCTAAGAATTTCAATTTGATATTTCTTTAGCTATTAATTCATAAAAACCCAGGCTGGAGAAAAAATGGGTGCTGTAAACTGGCTAAGGGAGTGGTCATTATTTATGGTGAGGGGGGGGGGGGTGGTAAATGGGGGGGGGGCAAAGTTTCACTGCCATATATAGGGGGTCAAAAAAGGTTTACTCTAGAGAGGGGGGGGCAAAAAAATTGAGGCTTAAATACTATGTACTGTATAGAGTTCTGATTTTTAGAATAGTGAATGCATGACATGACCTTTTAACTATTTGTTGAATATTATAATTTATACAATTAGTGAGATATTTAATATCAATTTCTTTAACATTTATAAACTACAAAAATGCCTACATGTGCGGTAATATATATGTCACACCATGGATAGTAAAATGAGTGGATTGGAAACTTGATGGCGTGAGCATAACAACCTGGTTGCAATTGACAAGCTTAAAAAACCCGAGTATATTCAAAGTTTGGGATTAATACAGCCTAAAATGATAATCGAATTGTCTGTAAATACGACAAAGCCACAATACGACAAAATGCCCGTCTATTCTTACTCATTTTAAAAGAAGATATCAAGGTTTACTGGTTAAACTATGCATCCCAAATTCCGAGCAAAACAAAGCACAATTTGGGGACGCCAGTTTCTTCAAAACAACACAGGAATCATCAAAACAAAGATCAACAACGCTTACCCCGAACGCTCGATTGTGGCTTAGGCAGGTTTGTAAGGCGATAAAATCATTTGAAACGTCAACATAGTCATCTGAATGCGAGGATATGAAGAATTTGAAGAAAAGTTCACTAAAAGCCTCAGTAAAACAAGCGTACTCACGCCATTCGTGACATCACAATTTGCAACTAGGTTTCAACATCTCTCGAGCAAAGAAAAACACTTTTCAGCCAATCGGCGGCCTGGAAACACCTCACGTGACTATTAGTTTCCAATCCACTCATTTTACTATCCATGGTCACACCATGTTTTACATAAAAATATGTTTTATTAAAACAAAAATTGAATGTCTGTTGAATACCTGACAATCATTTGTACTGAACAAACTAATAGCTCAATTTCCATGGTTAACAGATCGTCCTTTTATGAACAATGTGTGTAAAGTGAATGAAGGGGGGGGGGGCAGAAAAGTTTTGGCTTTTATCAAGGGGGCTCTAAAAGTTTGCCTTTAATCTTGAGAGGGATTGAAAAACTTTTCAGCCATTATTTTCCTCATTTGCCAACCCTCCTCCCCATAAATAATGACCACTCCCTACGAAAGCAGGAAAGTAACTATTCCAAGTTACAGTTTTGCATCGACAATAATGAGAAGACATATTCTCAAATTATTGAGATATTCAACTCGTATAAAACGCACTGATAATAAATAATATCTGCTTATCTATAAATAATACGGTAAAACCAGAATAGCAAAAACGACGAACGGCCCCCTGGCTTAACAAAATTAAGTAAAGCTACTTGGAGTACTCAGCCAGAATTGGCTGGGTTAACCGAAATATCGCGGGCTCATTCCTTCATCACCGCCATTTCCCTTCAGAAGGACAGAGCCAGATTGGCCAAACAAAACGTTGTTGGCTGGAGATTATAAGTAATACCAACGCGCCGAACATTCACAAACAAGTTATTTAGACTTCCAAATATGGTTTTACAACAAAATTGAAGTGTGCCACGATACTGTAAGTCTTCATACAGCTATCTCGATTATTCACATTACTATACAATTGACATCCACCACTAACATATGGGCACTTAAGTACCATAGAATTTCCATAGTTAAAAGCATGTAACTGGTTCGTCTAGGAGATTTCTGTCTTACATAACCTCACTGATGAATGAGACGCCATCTAACTTAGTAGCCTAGCGAAAATTTTAGCAACGAAATTCAGTATTGTAATAGATGGGTCTGTAAATTAGCGATATTGCAATAAACATGGGTATCTAATCTAGCTATGTAAGCCAGACTTATATTGATACTGTATATGTACATGTATCCGCCCTTGTATTAATACTGTCCATGTAGCCAGACTCATATTCATACTGTACATGTACATGTACCCAGGCCCATATTGATACTGCACATGTTATTAATGAGGCTAAAAATGAACAAAATAATTAATACTCTTGCTCTACAGCCAAGTACATGTTCATGGAATCACAATCACATTACGAAAATAGATTCACGTGTTAATGGATGTATCAATGTATGATTCATTGTTACTATCAGGTACTGCAAAAGCTTGTCTATGATATTTGACAATTAGACTGATGATCGCAACTGTAAAAGCAGGCCAAAATGGCTTTCTGTATATGCAAATTGAATTATATATACAGGTGTGACAGTAAAATATTATTTCAATGCTCAGCAACTAGAATTTATTAGAAAAAAACACACTAGTTTTTACTGTACCACTGACTAAATTAAACTAGCACTGTTATCTAACAGTAATATTTACAAAAAGCATAGCATATTAATTAATAGAATGAAAATTGCAATGAATGTTTCACTGATAAAGGCTCCTGAAATGTTTTTAATTTTATCAACCACGCTGTTTATTGTTATGTAGGTCTAAGAATCATTGTAAGAATAGCACTGGAAATCCTTGTTCAAGCACTGCATGTCATTACCATCTGTTATGAAATGTGAACTGTATTTTTATTCTCATATATTCCCGGTTGGTTATACAGTTCTAGGGGTCATACTAATTACCGACAAAAGCCGACAAAAGCCGACAAAAACCGACAAAAAGAAAAACAAATACCGACAAAAGAAAAACAACGTGCAAATAACTAAGTGTCTATTCTGTCTATGGCTATTATACGATGGCTTATTAGGGCCATCACCCTTTTTTTTAATTTCGCGACTTTTTTAAAAAAAGCGCTGCAATTTTATTAGAATTGCACACACTTTTTTTTTTTTCGCGACTTTTTAAAATTACACACTTTTTTTTTTTCGCGACTTTTTAAAATTGCACACTTTTTTTTTTTTCGCGACTTTTTAAAATTGCACTTTTTTTTTTTTCGCGACTTTTTAAAATTGCACACTTTTTTTTTTTTCGCGACTTTTTAAAATTACACACTATTTTTTTTTTCGCGACTTTTTAAAATTACACACTTTTTTTTTTTTCCGCGACTTTTTAAAATTGCACACTTTTTTTCCCGCATTGTTGTATTTCAAAATGGTGAACTCGCTGTCGTTTACGTTTTTCCTTGGCTTGTTTTTATTGCATTTGCGGCTTGTACAAACTGTTATTCCATATTATCTACCAGCACTTTCACCTTTACAACGTGTCCATTGTCCAGAAAATCGGGCATTTGAAGCGAAAGCTATTAAGAGGATACTGAAGAGTTTAAATTTAAAACGAAGGAGCAACCAATACGACATGGAGGCAGTCATTGTTGCCATCGAATATGAGCTCAGTGGGAGTGAAATTTTGTTGGATATCGACAAATGCATCAGCGGCTGAGAAATGATTATGGAATTATTGTCGTCAGAGTAAACGGTTCGTCTGGCATTGAAACAACTAGATCAATAACAATTTTATCGCTGGGCATTGTGGTGTATTTTGCTATCATGCGTTATGTGTAATTTGTTTAGTCGAAAGCTAATATTATGAAAAGTATAGCCTAGAACTTCACGAAACTTACGACGAATATTGTTTTGACTATGCTCTTGCTGCCTATGCAAACAAATAAGCGTGAAACTCAGTGCATGTAAAGTGTTAGAGAAATTTAAGATTGTAAACAAAAGCTCAAAGGCGTTTATTGTCTGAAGCGACTGGCCGACTGCCCGAATTAGTTTACTTGAAAGCTAATATTTCGCTTACTATAGCTCAGAGCTTTACAACATTTACGAAGAATGGTATTATGAATATGTTCTTGCTGGTCGTGTAAATAAATCTGTGCGAAAAGCTTTAAAAAATCTACAAGTGTCGGCGAAATGTATCTAGCGTCAAAGCGGATAATAAATTTTACGGAGATGTCTGGCCATGTCTGGGTTGGTTCAAGATACTGCATTTTGAATACCGTATACTGTCTTTAATTTTCTTCTAAATGCCCACTAAAATTATTATAATCTATAGTAATAGAGTTGATGTTCTTGGGCATAAATATGTTTTTCGCCTTCGGCTCGGGCTAAAATGAGCCTGAGTCGGGCCAAAAACATATTTATGCCCGCAAACATCAACTCCATTGTTATATTAAAATAGCTTTCGCTTAAAATGTCCGATTTTCTGGACCATGGACACGTTGTAATATAAAGGTGAAAGTACTGGTAGATAAGATGGAATAACAGTTTGTACAAGCCGCAAATACAATAAAAACAAGCCAAGGAAAAACGTAAACGACAGCGAGTTCACCATTTTGAAATACAACAATGCGGAAAAAAAAGTGTGCAATTTTAAAAAGTCGCGAAAAAAAAAAAAGTGTGCAATTTTAAAAAGTCGCGAAAAAGAAAAAAGTGTGTAATTTTAAAAAGTCGCGAAAAAAAAAAAAGTGTGTGCAATTCTAATAAAATTGTAGCGCTTTTTTTAAAAAAGTCGCGAAATTAAAAAAAAAGGGTGATGGCCCTAATAAGCCATCGTACTATTAAACGTTGATATGAACTTATTTTTATGTTGTTTCAACATCTCTTGATGTATGTGCATATATAAAAATCATTTTGAATGCTTTTCAAGAAGCGAATTCACGGTCAATAAAAATCATTTTGAATGCTTTTCAAGAAGCGAATGCGATTCATGGTCAATAAAAATCATTTTGAATGTTTTTCAAGGAAGCGAATTCACGGTCAATAAAAATCATTTTGAATGTTTTTCAAGAAGCGAATGCGATTCACGGTCAATAAAAATCATTTTGAATGTTTTTCAAGGAAGCGAATTCACGGTCAATCAAAATCATTTTGAATGTTTTTCAAGAAGCGAATGCGATTCACGGTCAGATTATTAGCGATTCAGATTTAGATTGTTCTCGGAGCAAATTAAATACATGTCGTCTGTGTGCTACACACTGCTAGAAAATTTTGTCGGTAGTTGTCTGTTTTTTGGTCGGTTTTTGTCGGCTTTTGTCGGTTTTTGTCGGTAATTAGTATGACCGCAGTTCTAGCAATATTAATAAGCTGATAGAATGTGGCTAGATATGTAAAAATTTGTTATACACTCGTACGTCTGAAATGTCTGTTTTATGCTTATCTTACCTAGTATGTGTAATACATTATATCACGCTTAATAATACATTACACTAATTCTCACTTCTATTCCTTTAACAGGTTCATAAATGTTACATACAAGCTAAATTACAGTTTCTGACAACTGGCAAGAAGAACAGTGTTAAATGTATTTTGCACATCTCCAGAATTAATTAATATGTATCTTTCATTTTCATTATAATTGTCTATATGTGCTTTTTCATTAATGCAATCTGTAAATGTGGATTTGAATTTTAACTTCGGTGAATCTATAATAATAATTAGTAACAAGACTTTCATGTAACACATTCACGAACACTTGCGTGTTCTTATTGTCAGAATTTTTTTATAGTTACTGTGTATTTGTATAAAAGCTTGTATTATAACATTAAATCTAGGGAACACTCCATCTACATTCACACTCTCCACATATTATGTCATAGTTAATCAAAGTTCGATGAATCTCTCTGAGAAACTGACGCATGCGTCGTGAAGTGATACACCACAGCAAATACTTTTCATTCTCGTGTGAGTTACACTTGTCAGACATAGAAAGCACCACTTGTCTGTTCTTTCTTGTCTACAGTAACCACAGGTCTCAATGCCATTTTCGAGTATACTAGTTCTTCTCCACAGATTAACATTTACGGTGCACGTAATGTTGACAGCATTTGCTAGAATAAACATGTATTTCTCCTTTCTCGATATTCTCTAGGCATGTATAACACTTGTCAATTTGTTTCGGGCCTTCTGCGTACGCGTTGTTTCCAAAACTGTCGAAACTGTCTATATACGAATCATTCTTTAAAGTAAATCGTCCTACTATATTTTGCATGATCTGTAATGAAAAAATTAAGAACATGATAATATGATAGTTAATTGCCAGTTGATAAAAATTAGGTTATTATGAATAAATCTGAATCATAAAATATAATATCATTTTAAAATAAATATTCTGTTATTCTTTTTCATTTATCAATTGTTATAACCTGACTGGTTTCTTAAGATATATGAATGTCATCGCAACTTGTTTACTAACTAAATAGTTTTATTAAAGTAACCTGCAATAGCAATATATTTTCAGTTTGTTTATAATGTCTCATGTGATATACTTAAATCACATGCTATCATGTATTTTCAGACGGATAGGCTCAAGTGTATAAAACATTAAATTGAAATGATAACATGCTAATTGTATTTCAATATTATTCTCTTGTTGGTTTTTGTTAAGTAAAACCACATAAATATTGTCAGTAAGGCTACTTGTATTTTACAAAAGAAAAAGAGCGTTTTTTATATAATAAAACTTCTATTCCTTTAATAGGTTCATAAATTTTACATACAAGCTAAATTACAGTTTCTGACAACTGGCCAGAAGAACAGTGTTAAATGTATTTTGCACATCTCCAGAATTAATTAATATGTATCTTTCATTTTCATAGACACATGACATCTGATTGACAATTCTATCTGGGGAGCTTTTATAACAACCTGACATAGGTAATATAAAAAATAAATATAATTGTCTATATGTGCTTTTTCATTAATGCAATCTGTAAATGTGGATTTTGAATTTTCAGTTTGGTGATTCCAAAGCCATATTTATTTTAATAAATAATCTGATACAGTACATGTAGATTCAACATAAGAATGTTACACATTGTATGTTTGTTTGATAGTTCATTGTAATAATATAATAATAACATTAGATAGTGATCCGGACAAAGTGTTCTTTAGTGACTGCATGCATCCTCCTTAACCGAGCTAGTCTAGCAAGTGTACTAAACCAGGTCAGTTACAGTTTTGCATTGGCAATAATGAGAAGACATATTCTCAAATTATTCAGATATTCAAGCTCATATAAAATCCAGTGACTTGTATTAATATTGTCCATGTGGCCAGACTCGTATTCATACTGTATATGTATATACTGTGCATCTACCTAGCCCCATATTGATACTGTACATGTTATTAATGAGGCTAAGAATGAACAAAATAATTAATACTCTTACCCCACAGCCAAGTGCATGTACATGGAATCACAATCACATTACAAAAATAGATTCACATGTTAATGCATGTATCGACGTATGATTCATTGTTACTATCAGGTACTGCAAAAGCTTCTCTATAATATTTGACAATTAGACTGATGATGACAACTGTAAAAGCAGGCCAAAATGGCTTTCTGTATATGCAAATTGAATTATATATACAGGTGTGACAGTAAAATATTATTTCAATGCTCAGCAACTAGAATTTATTAGAAAAAAACACACTAGTTTTTACTGTACCACTGACTAAATTAAACTAGCACTGTTATTTAACAGTAATATTTACAAAAAGCATAGCATATTAATTAATAGAATGAAAATTGCAATGAATGTTTCACTGATAAAGGCTCCTGAAATGTTTTTAATTTTATCAACCACGCTGTTTATTGTTATGTAGGTCTAAGAATCATTGTAAGAATAGCACTGGAAATCCTTGTTCAAGCACTGCATGTCATTACCATCTGTTATGAAATGTGAACTGTATTTTTATTCTCATATATTCCCGGTTGGTTATACAGTTCTAGCAATATTAATAAGCTGATAGAATGTGGCTAGATATGTAAAAATTTGTTATACACTCGTACGTCTGAAATGTCTGTTTTATGCTTATCTTACCTAGTATGTGTAATACATTATATCACGCTTAATAATACATTACACTAATTCTCACTTCTATTCCTTTAACAGGTTCATAAATGTTACATACAAGCTAAATTACAGTTTCTGACAACTGGCAAGAAGAACAGTGTTAAATGTATTTTGCACATCTCCAGAATTAATTAATATGTATCTTTCATTTTCATTATAATTGTCTATATGTGCTTTTTCATTAATGCAATCTGTAAATGTGGATTTTAACTTCGGTGAATCTATAATAATAATTAGTAACAAGACTTTCATGTAACACATTCACGGACACTTGCGTGTTCTTATTGTCAGAATTTTTTTATAGTTACTGTGTATTTGTATAAAAGCTTGTATTATAACATTAAATCTAGGGAACACTCCATCTACATTCACACTCTCCACATATTATGTCATAGTTAATCAAAGTTCGATGAATCTCTCTGAGAAACTGACGCATGCGTCGTGAAGTGATACACCACAGCAAATACTTTTCATTCTCGTGTGAGTTACACTTGTCAGACATAGAAAGCACCACTTGTCTGTTCTTTCTTGTCTACAGTAACCACAGGTCTCAATGCCATTTTCGAGTATACTAGTTCTTCTCCACAGATTAACATTTACGGTGCACGTAATGTTGACAGCATTTGCTAGAATAAACATGTATTTCTCCTTTCTCGATATTCTCTAGGCATGTATAACACTTGTCAATTTGTTTCGGGCCTTCTGCGTACGCGTTGTTTCCAAAACTGTCGAAACTGTCTATATACGAATCATTCTTTAAAGTAAATCGTCCTACTATATTTTGCATGATCTGTAATGAAAAAATTAAGAACATGATAATATGATAGTTAATTGCCAGTTGATAAAAATTAGGTTATTATGAATAAATCTGAATCATAAAATATAATATCATTTTAAAATAAATATTCTGTTATTCTTTTTCATTTATCAATTGTTATAACCTGACTGGTTTCTTAAGATATATGAATGTCATCGCAACTTGTTTACTAACTAAATAGTTTTATTAAAGTAACCTGCAATAGCAATATATTTTCAGTTTGTTTATAATGTTTCATGTGATATACTTAAATCACATGCTATCATGTATTTTCAGACGGATAGGCTCAAGTGTATAAAACATTAAATTGAAATGATAACATGCTAATTGTATTTCAATATTATTCTCTTGTTGGTTTTTGTTAAGTAAAACCACATAAATATTGTCAGTAAGGCTACTTGTATTTTACAAAAGAAAAAGAGCGTTTTTTATATAATAAAACTTCTATTCCTTTAATAGGTTCATAAATTTTACATACAAGCTAAATTACAGTTTCTGACAACTGGCCAGAAGAACAGTGTTAAATGTATTTTGCACATCTCCAGAATTAATTAATATGTATCTTTCATTTTCATAGACACATGACATCTGATTGACAATTCTATCTGGGGAGCTTTTATAACAACCTGACATAGGTATTATAAAAAATAAATATAATTGTCTATATGTGCTTTTTCATTAATGCAATCTGTAAATGTGGATTTTGAATTTTCAGTTTGGTGATTCCAAAGCCATATTTATTTTAATAAATAATCTGATACAGTACATGTAGATTCAACATAAGAATGTTACACATTGTATGTTTGTTTGATAGTTCATTGTAATAATATAATAATAACATTAGATAGTGATCCGGACAAAGTGTTCTTTAGTGACTGCATGCATCCTCCTTAACCGAGCTAGTCTAGCAAGTGTACTAAACCAGGTCAGTTACAGTTTTGCATTGGCAATAATGAGAAGACATATTCTCAAATTATTCAGATATTCAAGCTCATATAAAATCCAGTGACTTGTATTAATATTGTCCATGTGGCCAGACTCGTATTCATACTGTATATGTATATACTGTGCATCTACCTAGCCCCATATTGATACTGTACATGTTATTAATGAGGCTAAGAATGAACAAAATAATTAATACTCTTACCCCACAGCCAAGTGCATGTACATGGAATCACAATCACATTACAAAAATAGATTCACATGTTAATGCATGTATCGACGTATGATTCATTGTTACTATCAGGTACTGCAAAAGCTTCTCTATAATATTTGACAATTAGACTGATGATGACAACTGTAAAAGCAGGCCAAAATGGCATTCTGTATATGCAAATTGAATTATATATACAGGTGTGACAGTAAAATATCATTTCAATGCTCGGCAACTATTTATTACAAAAAAAACCACTAGTTTTCACTGCACCACTGACTAAATTAAACCAGCACTGTTATCTTACAGTAATACTTACAAAAAGCATAGCATATTAATTAATCGAATGAAAATTGCAATGAATATTTCACTGATAAAGGCTACTGAAATGTTTTTAATTTTATCAACCATGCTATTTATTGTTATCTAGGTCTAAGAATCATTGTAAGAATAGCACTAGAAATCCTTGTTCAAGTACTGTATGTCATTACCATCCGTTATGAAATGTGAATTGTACTTTTATTCTCATATATTCCCAGTAAGTTATACAGTTCTAGCAATATTAATATATTAATAAGCTGATAGAATGTGGCTAGATATGTAAAAATTTGTTATATACTCATGTCTGAAATGTCTGTTTTATGGTTATCTTACCTAGTATGTGTAATACATTATATCATGCTTAATAATACATTATACTAATTCTCACTTCTATTCCTTTAACAGGTTCATAAATTTTACATACAAGGTCAATTACAGTTTCTGACAACTGGCAAGAACAGCGGTGTTAAATGTATTTCGTACATCTGCAGAATTAATTAATATGTATCTTTGATTTTCATAGACACATGACATTTGATTGACAATTCTATCTGGGGAGCTTTTATAACAATCTGACATAGGTAATATACAAAATAAATATAATTGTCTATATATGCTTTTTCATTAATGCAATCTGTAAATGTGGATTTTGAATTTTCAGTTCGGTGATTGCAAAGCCATATTTATTTTAAGAAATAATCTGATACAGTACATGTAAATTCAACATAAGAATGTTACACATTGTATGTTTGTTTGATAGTTCATTGTAATAATATTATAATAACATTAGACAGTGATTCGTGCAAAGTGTTCTTTAGTGACTGCACGCATGCTCCTTAACCGAGCTAGTCTAGCAAGTGTACTAAACAAGGTCGAGATAGTCTAATCGGCGCGCCTCGCGAGTCGCGAGTAAATGGCGCGAGTCGCGACTAAATGGCGCGAGTACACTTTTGTCGCGGGCTTTTGTTCCGGCTTTAATTTTGCCTGGATCTTTTTCTCTGGTTTTGCTACCGGGGGACAAAGAACCTAAAAATATAGATGCAATAATAGATTAACTCAAACTTCCTCAGCGTGTGTTCAGTTGTTTACGCACAGATAATGGACAGCGATGTATCTTCTAAACGCTGTATAAATCGTCTGTAGTTTCTTTATATCGCGCTCCGTCCAACTTACCAATATACTTAGCCGACTTCTATCGATTTTCATGTCGACAATTATTGTGGCCGAATATTAGTCGATGGTTCTCATCAAGCATTTATTTGTATGGATAAAGCGTTTTGAGATCGTGTTATATATACACATATTATAGTTTATAATTAGTTGGTGCGATGACAAAGTTTACTGAAACGTTTCATGTTTGTAGCAACATCTACTCTTTCCGTAAAGCCTTGCACAGACGACCAAGTTTTCCTTGACAAGTTCCTTGGTAGCTTTCCTTGCTCGTGTGTACGATGAACACGTTTTTTCCCAACAATTTTCCTTCACAAGTTATAATTGCTCGTGTGTACGGTTGGACAAGTTTTCCTTAACAGCAATGATCGCGTAATAAGCTTAGGAGATGATCTTGTCAAGTTTTCCTTGGCGACTATACACATGAACAGATTTCCTTGTTAAAAAGCTGGCATGACCAGCTTTTGAACAAAGCTGGCATGACCAGCTTTTGAACAAGGCTTCTTGTCAAGGAAAAACTTGTCAATTTGTGTCGTACACACGAACAAATAAAACTTGTCAGGGAAAACTTGGTCGTCTGTGCGGGGCTTAAGAGTTTCAACAATCATAAAAGTTGTTTGAATCCTTACGAAAAGGGTCAGCGTGGTATACCAGCTGAGCATCTATATACGCATTTTTTTTAACAAGGCCACAAAGGTGTAAGACAGATAATCATAATCCTGCTAATAGAGAGGTAGTTTCGACATACCATACAAACTTGATAGTTTTATTCCTAAAATTTAAAAACAGCATTTCACTTTTGTAGTAAAACATAAACATCTATCAAGAATGTGTAAAATTGACTGAAATGTTGTATTATGTAGAAATATTAATGGTTTTACGGAATCGGCTTCTTTCGAAAAATGATGTTTCACTGTCGTACCTTATGTTTCTAGACACCGCAAGATCGTGACACCCAAAAAGGAAAAAAAAAACCCAAAAATCCAAGCCGAAACCTAGACTTGGCCTACCATAGGTATAGCCCGAGTAGTTAGTTACCGTTCTAGTAAGATTGTTGGTAAAAAGTAAAAACTTTTCATGCATGTGTGTCTCTTATGACTTGTGTTTCCCCTAAATTTAACCTGCTAATTACTTCATCTGTTACTGAACCTTCGGCAACTACGACGTTCGGTAGTTTTAAATTCGTCCAGCGAGGAAGGCGTCTAATGCACTGTATATCTGGACAGAAATAAAACTTTGTTTCGGTAACAAAATTCTGTTCAAACGGAACGTACAGACCAGTTACCGAAATGCATAATTCACCTTCTTCCTGTTGAACTCTGCAACCTCTACATCTCGGAATTTGTCCTCTTTTCTTTTCTTTCCTTTTAAGATACCAAATCTGAGGTTGACCATTGCGGGCGTCGTTTGTCAAGAGAATATTAATTTTGTCTTGTCTGCCTGTCTGAGGAGAATTTAGAGTTGCATTCCACCTAAGGGAATTAGGAATTTCTTTCGGTGTATTTGCCACAATCTGTCTTAACTCGTCATCGGTAAGAAATACTTGTTGCAAGGAAGCATTATTCTCGGGAATTCTGCAAACATAGAGCAAAGTCCAAATAATGTGTTTGCAGATATCTTTACCGCGATTTCTTACAAAATCAGGACATTCGCACGAATGCTGAGTTCCTATCAAAATTTGATAAGTCGTATAACGCGACGTGGCTATCGTGCATGATAAACCACAAACATGTTCAGGGTTGATATCTTTTACTTTGATTAATTCTTTTTCTTGTTTTGCTTTTTCGAACCGCTCAATAAAATGTTTGCTGCGTGTTGGTCTGTAACGGCCAGGTCTAATTGTTTGTGTTGATAGTTGTGGTCCGCTCGTAGCACTGGCGTTGTGGCGATCGTGTGGTGTGCTAAATGGTTCTAAGGTTTCGGTGGGTTTAGCCGCCCTGTCGTAGTCGCTGATGTCTTCTCTTGTTAGTTCTTGGCCAAGTACTTTCGCTCTTCCCAGCTGATTCGCTGTTGCATTCCGGCTTCTGTCTAGCAACGAAGGACCTGTCCCTCCTCGTGAAGTTCCGTCACAAAACGCCTTATACTCGACTTCGAGCTGCACATTGTCACGGGCATCGGCATTAGCTGCATCCAAAAGAGACATATTCATCTTGTCTCGTTTAACCCAGCTAGCATGAATTACTTCCGCTAAGTTCATCTTAGGACCTCCGCTAACATGCTGAAAAGCGGGAAAAATAAATGCCCGTCTTTTGTGCCACCAATCTAACCAGCTTGTTAAACTTGAACGTTCTGGGCTCTCCACTATGAAATTATGTAAATCCTCTTTAGCCTTTTCATATGCGGTCAAAGATTGGGCTTCAAGAAGTGAGTTACAAAGATTTTTAAAACGACTTCTCACTTCTTGGCTGAACTTCCGAGACTGGCGGTTTCTGCATTCTTTAAAATGAAACTCGCACGTTTTTACGCGTTCAAGGACAGCTGATCCAAATACCCTTTTGAGACCTTCCATATTCGCTCCAGCCATATCGGTTATCCAGCCGCGTGGGTTGAATAGGTAATCCTTTTTGCCGCTAACTTTCTGAAGAATTTCATTGAAGCATTTCCAAAAATATTCAACAGAAAGAGAGTTTTCAGCTTCGCATTCCATCGTTGCCAACTGAACAAATTTCCGCAACACTGGATGGTAAACACTAGCGGTGAGAGAAACAAAACTTTTGCATCTGTTCACCTTCCCATCAAAAAAGCAAAACTCTTCGCTCAATCTATTGCTTTGTGTTTGATCCATCTTCAAAGCAAACCGAGCCTTTAATTAAAATGCTGGATTTGA
The DNA here is from genome assembly GCA_035771165.1 of Paragorgia papillata. Taxonomy (NCBI): domain Eukaryota; kingdom Metazoa; phylum Cnidaria; class Anthozoa; order Scleralcyonacea; family Coralliidae; genus Paragorgia; species Paragorgia papillata. Next base: position 535,955 of record JAWNZC010000155.1, read on the forward strand.
ATACTAGCGAAGGTTTAGCCGGGTTCCCACGCCTATCATTAATCGTGTATACGTAGTACGGATCACGTTTGTCCGCATGTTGCTTAAAGTGAGCAACTGCTTCGTAATTATGCCCATGCGGTTCATTCGAGATCTTATGCTTTGGTTTCTCGTTGGAAATCCACTTTTTGTCAACAACGCTGGAAGCAGCCTTCTCTATCGACTCCCAATCTGCGCCTATATAGAAGTGGGACCAAACATTGTGGTTAAGATAAGTTTATATAGCTGTAATTATGCATACTAGCAATTGTTATATTATTTTCACGCTAACAATCCTCGCACGTCTTGTAAGACGGACACCGAAAGAAAGCTTAAGCAATAAGACCTAATTGTTCACACGAGGCAAGTTCTCTCGAAGAGTGTCTCAAAGTTATCTAAAATACCACAATGCAACTGAGATCCCGACATAACTTGCTAATCTAGACTGTAAATACATAGACTAATCTAGTCTCCAGTTTAATTGGCGACATTAAATGCGTTAGTTGGGGCGTGGGTGTGGGCGTCGAAACGTCCGGCGGATTCATTTGGAGCGTGGGTGTGGGCGTCGAAACGTTGCGCGCATTCCTTTGATTGTTTAGGTTGTTGATCCGAAATCTATTTTTGTGCCGACACGTCGAAACTATTTCTGATCTTTTGTTTAGTAAGAGTTGTTTGTCTGCCTTCATGATGAAAAGTTTTTCGTCCAAACATAAATTGCATCTTTTTTATCCTCCCGTGTAAGAAATTGAGTGTTTTAGTATAGACCAGGTTATGTCGAAACTTTGGTTTTTTTCTTTTAGATTCCAAATGTATTTCGAAAGTTCCGTCTCATTTGAATACTTTTTATTCTGGAAAGATTTAGTATGGTTACGATATCGCTCTTTAAATGTACTTGCTGTCATGCCAATGTATTGTTTAGTGATGTTCGTGATGCTTATGGAAATAGATGCCTTGTATACTATGTTGTTTGTCATGCATTGCCCACGTAGGGGGCAATTGTCCTTAATCCTGCAATTGCAACTGCTTGTAACTATGCTTCGTGGCTTGCTTTTCCTGATTGTGCGTGAATTATGTTTCGTGATAATGGACTTGACGTTGTTCATGCAACTATAGCTAATCTTGACTGTGTTTCTGTTAAAAAGTTTGTGAACCTTGTGTCCTGGTGGAAAGTGCTTGTCAATAAGGCTAAGAAAGTTGCGTCCTATGTTTGTTTTGACATTTTTGTTAAATGGAGGGTTAAACCAGATGATATTGCGGTGTCTATTTCTGCGTGTTTGCTGCGGTGTTTCTTGTGTGTAGTTTAGCTCATGGTTGAAATTGCTGCGCCTTAATGCATCTTGGTAAATTGGTGCGGTTTCATGGAATGTCCGCTCGTCAGACGAGAGGAGGGAAATGCGCTTGTTGATTGATGTAGGTAGCTGTCTTAAAATGCTTGGTGGGTGGTTTGATTGCTTGTTTATGTATAATGGATCGTCATTGGGCTTTCGAAAAGGTTTGTATTTTCCATTGCTTAGGTCGAAAGTAACGTCTAAAAAGTTTACTGAAATTAAATTTGCTTCTGCCGTGATTTTTAAGCCAAACTGTTCGAAACTTTTGTGAAGGTCTTTTCTTGTTTTGTCTGCCAATCGTGCGGTCTTATTTTTTAGTACTGCCAATCCGTCGTCTCTATATAGGCCAATATTTTGGTTGCCAAACTTTTTCCCTAGGTCGTTTAGAATGAAAAGGCCTACTAGTTCCCATACTTCAGCGCCGTCATAGCTACCCATGGTAACATCAAATAAACTGTTGCTGTCTTTTTTTATCCACGGTTTTTCGTTGTTGAAAAGGAGCGATTTTCTAGCGTGTTTTATTATTGAAATGTCACTTTCGGTAATGATAGCCAAATTTCTGGCCCAAGATAATGCTTGGTCCAGAAGGTCTTCAGAAATTGAAGGGTAGAAATTAACAATGTCAAACGAAATGAAGGTATGTCTGTTTTTCTCTTCAATGTTGCCAAACCATTCGATTACTTCTTGTGTGTTTCTCCATTGATTTACGTTCAAAATGTTCCTTAACTTAGAGTTGATTTTATCAAGAATTACTTTGCTGAGCATAAATTGTTTATACTTTGTATTTTGCTCTATCTATATATGATATTGAGCACTCCCTAACATTTCGTGAACCAAAACTCACTTATATTCGCACCTGTATACCGGTTGTGCACTCTTGTTTACGTAGTTTTGTAGTTTTATAGTATTATACCTTAAAAATGCGAAAATTTCGGTTTGACCATTCACTGAAAAACATTCCAATACCACCACAAGATGCTTATTTGAAAGATTTGATCGAAAAAATTGAAAGCGTAATAAAACCTATGAGATGGAAAGCTCACTTTTTTCTTAATGGTGATAGAAACCCGTCAAAAAATAACCATTTCGGACTTCACCATAGAACAGATAGACAATGAACTGAAACACATTTCGAATAACTTGGGAATTGGCGACCGTATTGAACACATGAAAAAACGCGAAACATTTATTTCACTCAAAGATCATAAGGATAATTTCGAAAACAACCCAACATGCCGATTAATTAATCCTGCTAAAAGTGAGTCCGGAAAGCTCAGCAAAGTAATTCTTGATAAAATCAACTCTAAGTTAAGGAACATTTTGAACGTAAATCAATGGAGAAACACACAAGAAGTAATCGAATGGTTTGGCAACATTGAAGAAAAAACAGACATACCTTCATTTCGTTTGACATTGTTAATTTCTACCCTTCAATTTCTGAAGACCTTCTGGACCAAGCATTATCTTGGGCCAGAAATTTGGCTATCATTACCGAAAGTGACATTTCAATAATAAAACACGCTAGAAAATCGCTCCTTTTCAACAACGAAAAAACCGTGGATAAAAAAAGACAGCAACAGTTTATTTGATGTTACCATGGGTAGCTATGACGGCGCTGAAGTATGCGAACTAGTAGGCCTTTTCATTCTAAACGACCTAGGGAAAAAGTTTGGCAACCAAAATATTGGCCTATATAGAGACGACGGATTGGCAGTGCTAAAAAATAAGACCGCATGATTGGCAGACAAAACAAGAAAAGACCTTCACAAAAGTTTCGAACAGTTTGGCTTAAAAATCACGGCAGAAGCAAATTTAATTTCAGTAAACTTTTTAGACGTTACTTTCGACCTAAGCAATGGAAAATACAAACCTTTTCGAAAGCCCAATGACGATCCATTATACATAAACAAGCAATCAAACCACCCACCAAGCATTTTAAGACAGCTACCTACATCAATCAACAAGCGCATTTCCCTCCTCTCGTCTGACGAGCGGACATTCCATGAAACCGCACCAATTTACCAAGATGCATTAAGGCGCAGCAATTTCAACCATGAGCTAAACTACACACAAGAAACACCACAGCAAACACGCAGAAATAGACACCGCAATATCATCTGGTTTAACCCTCCATTTAACAAAAATGTCAAAACAAACATAGGACGCAACTTTCTTAGCCTTATTGACAAGCACTTTCCACCAGGACACAAGCTTCACAAACTTTTTAACAGAAACACAGTCAAGATTAGCTATAGTTGCATGAACAACGTCAAGTCCATTATCACGAAACATAATTCACGCACAATCAGGAAAAGCAAGCCACGAAGCATAGTTACAAGCAGTTGCAATTGCAGGATTAAGGACAATTGCCCCCTACGTGGGCAATGCATGACAAACAACATAGTATACAAGGCATCTATTTCCATAAGCAACACGAACATCACTAAGCAATACATTGGCATGACAGCAAGTACATTTAAAGAGCGATATCGTAACCATACTAAATCTTTCCAGAATAAAAAGTATTCAAATGAGACGGAACTTTCGAAATACATTTGGAATCTAAAAGAAAAAAACCAAAGTTTCGACATAACCTGGTCTATACTAAAACACTCAATTTCTTACACGGGAGGATAAAAAAGATGCAATTTATGTTTGGACGAAAAACTTTTCATCATGAAGGCAGACAAACAACTCTTA
>JAWNZC010000155.1:545000-776292 GCA_035771165.1 Paragorgia papillata
ACTGACTGCATTCTTCTGGTCCATGTTGATTGACTATTGCACTTGATTTCTTCTGCTATTTGCTCACAGTTTTTTATGCAGTTGCCTAAACTTTCTAAGAAAATCCCCAAAAACAAATTACAAGACTGTAGATATTACATTATTAGTTACAATAAAAACATTAATACATACACATACCCATATACAGTATATATATATATACATATATACAGTATATATATATATATATATATATATATGTATACTTATATACAGTGACAATATAGTAAGCTCTACACTTAAAAGTATTGAGCACTTTCTATTTGAAGCCAGCATTCTTTACCAAAAATTTAATATTCTGGTATATATATTTGAAGCCAGCATTCTTTACCAAAAATTTAATATTCTTGTATATATATGGGCGCATGCGCACTTCACGCTATCTGAATGTACTTCACCAATGTTGTCCCACATGCGGTTGTCACCGACGATCGCATGTGTATAAGTAATTCGTGAAATTCATTCAGATTGTTCCAAGCTACACTGATGAGCTGTTGTACAGCGAAACACCGTGTCTGTAGATTGAACTATATATATATATATATATATATATATATATATATATATATATATATATATATATATATATATATATATATATATATATATATAACCAGTGTGAAGGTAGCCTCACATTCGGCCTCGGATTCGGCCTCAGATTCAGCCTCGGATTCAGCCTCGGATTCAGCCTCGGATTCGCAAAGCAAATATTTCACCTTAAATAATTCCCTCAATAATCAACCGATCGGCACACACGATGTACCAAATTAAAGCTTATTATTCTATCTTTCTGGCCCAAAATTAATGGCGTTCGTTTGAACAATTTGTTGAGGAGAAAAATAACGATTTAATGTAAAGTATCCACTTTTTAGGTAAACAAATAGATCAAATTCGCCGGGACGGCTTTGGGGGAAAAAATTCGATGGCTTCCCTTACTTTTTAATGCCCTTGCTATACATCAAAATGAAGCTCATTCTATCGTCTCGCTGGCCCAAGAAAAACTAGAAGTGGCCCAGATCTGGTTCAAGATATATTAGCTATTAAAGAGCGACGCCAAAACTGTCAATTGCACGCGAACCAAATTCACTTGTAGCCGACATGACTCTTTGGGGGAAAACTTGCGATGGCTTCTTTTATTTTTAACCGGCTTTCCTATATATCAAAATGAAGCTCATTCTATATTCTTGCTGGCCCAAGAAAAATTAGAAGTGGCCCAGGTCTGGTTCAAGAGTTATTCGCTTTTAAAGCGAGGCGCCCAAACTGTCAATTACACAGCGCGATAAAAATAGAACACTTTATTATTAAAATCGGGATGGTGTTGGGGGAAAAATTTCGATGGCTTCTTTTAATTTTAACCGGCTTTCATATATATCAAATTGAAGCTCATTCTATCTTCTTGCTGGCCCAAGAAAAATTAGAAGTGGCCCAGATCTGGTTCAAGAGTTATTCGCTTTTAAAGCGAGGCGCCCAAATTGTCAATTACACAGCGCGATAAAAATAGAACACTTTATTATTAAAATCGGGATGGTGTTGGGGGAAATATTTCGATGGCTTCCCTTGCTTTTTAATGCCTTTGCTATACATCAAAATGAAGCTCATTCCATCGTCTCGCTGGCCCAAGAAAAACTAGAAGTGGCCCAGATCTGGTTCAAGATATCTTAGCTTTTAAAGAGCGACGCCAAAACTGTCAATTGCACAGCGAGCCAAATTCACTTGTAGCCGACATGACTCTTTGGGGGAAAACCTTCGATGGCTTCTTTTATTTTTAACCGGCTTTCCTATATATCAAAATGAAGCTCATTCTATATTCTTGCTGGCCCAAGAAAAATTAGAAGTGGCCCAGATCTGGTTCAAGAGTTATTCGCTTTTAAAGCGAGGCACCCAAACTGTCAATTACACAGCGCGATAAAAATAGAACACTTTATTATTAAAATCGGGTGGTGTTGGGGGAAAAATTTCGATGGCTTTTTTTAATTTTAACCGGCTTTCCTATATATCAAAATGAAGCTCATTCTATCCTCTTGCTGGCCCAAAAAAAATTAGAAGTGGCCCAGATCTGGTTAAAGAGTTATTCGCTTTTAAAGCGAGACGCCCGAACCGCCGATCACACAGCGAGCTGAAATTGAACACTTTGTTATTAAATTCGTCGGGGTGGTCTTGGGGCGAAAATTTCGATGCCTTCTATAACTTTTAACTGACTTTGCTCTATGTCAAAATGAAGCTCTTTCTATCCTCTTGCTGGCCCAAGAAAAATTAGAAGTGGCCCATATCTGGTTCAAGAGTTATTCGCATTTAAAGCGAGACGCCCAAACTGTCAATTTCCGCGCACCGGAAATAGAAATCTTTATTAAGTGTATAGTTGCCGACATAGCCCTTGGGGGGAAAATTTCGATGGATTCTGTTATTTTTTACCGGCTTTCCTATATACGAAAATGAAGCTCATTCTATCATCTTTCTGGCCCAAGACAAATTAGAAGTGGCCCAGATCTGGCTCAAGAGTTGGTCGCTTTTAAAGCAAGAAGCCCAAACTGTCAATTACATCGCGCCGGAAACAGAAATCTTTATTAATTGTAGTTGCCGACATAGTCTTTGGGGGAAACATTTCGATGGCTTCTGTTAACTTTAACCAGCTTTCCTATATATCAAAATGAAGCTCATTCTATCGTCTTTCTGGCCCAAGAAAAATTAGAAGTGGCCCAGATCTGGTTTAAGAGTTATTCGCAAACGCCAAAACTGTGAAGGTAGCACCACATTCACTTGGGGGGAAAATTTCGATGGCTTATTCTAATTTTAACCGGCTTTGCTCTATATCAAAATGAAGCTCTTTCTGTCCTCTTGCTGGCCCAAGAAAAATTAGAAGTAGCCCATATCTGGTTCAAGAGTTATTCGCATTTAAAGCGAGACGCCCTAACAGTCAATTTATGCGCACCGGAAATATAATTCTTTATTAAGTGTAGTTGCCGACATAGCCATTGGGGGGGGGGGGGGGATTTCGATGGCTTCTGTTATTTTTTACCGGCTTTCCTCTATATCAAAATGAAGCTCATTCTATCGTCTTGCTGGCCCAAGAAAAATTATAAGTGGCCCAGATCTGGTTTAAGAGCTATTCGCTTTTAAATCGAGACGCACATACTGTTAATTACACAGCGCGCTAAAAATAGAACACTTTATTATTAAATTCGTTGGGATGGTCTTGGGGGAAATATTTCGATGGCTTCTTTAAATTGTAATCGGCTTTCCTATATATCAAATTGAAGCTCATTCTACGTTTTCTTGCTGGCCCAAGAAAAATTAGAGATCTGGTTCAAGAGTTATTCGCTTTTAAAGCGAGAAGCCCAAACTGTCAATTACAGCGCGCCGGAACTCATACTTCAAGGAAAATTTTAATGAAAAAAAAATTGGGGGTCACCAAAATTTTCTCCGAATTAAATTAGTTTGAAGGGTAATTGGCAGCCCTTTTGAAACGTCATTGTTGCCATAGCAACAACTGTTGCAATTTATTTGGATGCATAAGATTTAATCACGTGTTTTGGACTCTCAAACTTGTATTTTCCATTTTTCAAGAAACTGTATGGAGCCACCTTAATAAAGATTTCTATTTCCGGCGCGATGTAATAGCGAACAACTCTTGAACCAGATCTGGGCCACTTCTAATTTTTCTTGGGCCAGCAACACGATAGAATGAGCTTCATTTTGATATATAGGAAAGCTGGTTAAAGTTAACAGAAGCCATCGAAATGTTTCCCCCAAAGACTATGTCGGCAACTACAATTAATAAATATTTCTGTTTCCGGCGCGATGTAATTGACAGTTTCGGCTTCTTGCTTTAAAAGCGAACAATTTTTGAGCCAGATCTGCGCCACTTCTAATTTTTCTTGGGCCAGCAAGAGGATAGAAAGAGCTTCATTATGATATAGAGCAAAGTCAGTTAAAATTTATAGAAGGCATCGAAATTTTCGCCCCAAGACCACCCCGACGAATTTAATAATAAAGCGTTCTATTTTTATCGCGCGCTGTAATTGACATTTTGGGCGCCTCGCTTTAAAAGCGAATAACTCTTGAACCAGATCTGGGCCACTTCTAATTTTTCTTGGGCCAGCAAGAAGATAGAATGAGCTTCAATTTGATATATAGGAAAGCCGGTTAAAATTTAAAGAAGCCATCGAAATTTCCCCCCCAAAGGCTATGTCGTGAAATATAGTTAATAAAGTGTTCTATTTTTAGCGCGCTGTGTAATTGACAGTTTGGGCGTCTCACTTTAAAAGCGAATAACTCTTAAACCAGATTTGGGCCACTTCTCATTTTTCTTGGGCCAGCAACACGATAGAATGAGCTTCATTTTGATATATAGGAAAGCCAGTTAAAATTAAAAAAAGCCATCGAAATCTTTCCCCCAAGACCATCCCGACGAATTTAATAATAAAGTGTTCTATTTTTATCGCGCGCTGTAATTGACATTTTGGGCGCCTCGCTTTAAAAGCGAATAACTCTTGAGCCAGATCTGGGCCACTTCTAATTTGTCTTGGGCCAGAAAGACGATAGAATGAGCTTCATTTTCCTATATAGGAAAGCCGGTAAAAAATAACAGAATCCATCGAAATTTTCCCCCCAAGGGCTATGTCGGCAACTATACACTTAATAAAGATTTCTATTTCTGGTGCGCGGAAATTGACAGTTTGGGCGTCTCGCTTTAAATGCGAATAACTCTTGAACCAGATATGGGCCACTTCTAATTTTTCTTGGGCCAGCAAGAGGATAGAAAGAGCTTCATTTTGATATAGAGCAAAGTCAGTTAAAAGTTATAGAAGGCATCGAAATTTTCGCCCCAAGACCACCCCGACGAATTTAATAACAAAGTGTTCAATTTCAGCTCGCTGTGTGATCGGCGGTTCGGGCGTCTCGCTTTAAAAGCGAATAACTCTTTAACCAGATCTGGGCCACTTCTAATTTTTTTTGGGCCAGCAAGAGGATAGAATGAGCTTCATTTTGATATATAGGAAAGCCAGTTAAAATTAAAAGAAATGTTGAATAATCTAAAGAAGTCTATGAAGCCATACATGCACTCAGAAAAGCTAAAAGTTGACAAAGAAGACCTAGTCATGGACTTCTTTCATTTCTACAAGAGCCCTGAATTTGATCCAGTTATACCTGTGAGAGTACAGATGAGAGGAGAACCAGCTGTGGATACTGGTGGGGTACTGCGACAAGCATTTACTGATGTTTTTGGTGAGATTTCAAGTGGAAATTCCTGCCTACGTTTATTTAGAGGTTCCAATGGAAGGCTTACTCCCATTTACAGTAGTGAACATGTTCTGACAGGAGTATTCGAAGTTCTTGGAAAGATGATAGCTCATAGCTTAATACAGGGTGGACCTGGTTTCCCATTCCTTGCTCCTGGGATTTACTGGTACATAGCAACAGGAGATTTGTCAGAAGCAGTTGCAAGATCCTCTTGTATTGATATTGGTGATGCAGAACTTTCTTGTTTTGTTGAAAGGGTAATGTTTAAAACATTTATATTAATTCAAGAAATTAATCTATAAAATAATAGGTATCTAAAGAATTTTGGAAATTTAAATTGAGAAAACCTTTTCTTTAATTCTGCCCAAATGCAAGGGCACAGAGCAGTTTTTTGGGGGAGGGGTATGTAAATGATGATGCATATGGATACATGTCATATGCAGGTTATTAACCTATTACTACCAGGAGACTTTCCTTTGTCGAGTAAAATCGTCTGGTGTTAGACAGAGTAAAATAATAAAAGGGGTTGTTTATGGCTGGTATAGCTGTCAAAGGGTAAATTAAGCTAAATGGCATTTAGATACCAGTGTTAAAAATTGCAACTGTGGGCCTTTCAGTGATGGACTGGTTTCCCAGAGTCATGACTCCAATTTTCACTAATTGACACTTGTAATTTCACTAAGGGAGTGGTGATTATTTATGAGGAGGGGGTAGCAAATGCAGAAAATAATTACCATTTTATAGGAGCAAAATTGTTTGTCCCTTCTGTCATTGATTTACCAAAGTCTCCCTCCCCATAAATAATGACCACTCCCTAGCCCAATCTTTTAATGAATTTGGTTTATTTAAAAATACATGTACATGTATTAAAACAAGAAGGACAAGTGTATTTTGAGCCAAGAAAGAGGAAAGTTGTAGAGATTACCATTACCTACATGTATATTAATTCTAGATTAAAGATGGTGATGCTGATGATATAAGAGAAATCTCCCAGGACGACAACTTCTTACGTTTTATGCAAGAATGCGGAGATAGTAGAATCCTAACAGTGAGTGGATTGACAATGAGCTAAATAAAATTAATAGTCTAATGTTAGCCAAAGTAAAATGTTAAAATGTGTTGTTGCCTGTCTTAATTGGATAAAATTAATTTCATACTTTTTTTGAACACAGGAACACAACAAAGAGGAAATTGTGCAATGCCTTGTACTTCATGACACAATACTGAAGCACAAGGCCATCCTTGATCAGCTTAGGAAGGGTTTATCAATCCTTGGGTTCCAAAAAGAACTAGAGAAAGCACCTGCTCAGTTTGAGCATTTCTTTGTACATAGTGACAATGACGTATCATCAGAGTATGTCAAGGCTTTGCTGAAACCTCCTGCTTCTGCAGATGCTCATGTCAAAAATGTGGTGCAGATGCTGTATACATTCCTAGACAACTCATCAAAAGCTGATTTGTTAGATTTTTTGTGTTTTGCCACTGGTTCGAGATCATGTACGTCTTGTTTAATGCCTGGATCAATCAGCCTTTCAGTTGGAAATACTGATAGCATTTTTGCCTCAACATGTACATTGGATCTGAAACTTCCTTGTGGCTTTTCTAACTACTCTCAGTTTGAAAGCACCATCAGGGCAATGCTGAAAGGCAAAAAATACACTGCAGCATGATGTATGTTGTTTGAACTTTGTTGTATACATGATAGTAATAATTAATATTGTGATAATATGATTGTGTTATTGTTAAGGACATTAACAATTTTATATTACCAAGTAGACACAGAGCAAACTTTGCTTAATAGTGCCAGTGTTGGTTGTTGGTTGAAATTAATGCAAGAGTGTGAACAGAAGCATGAGAATTTCCTAAAACTTTATGAAAATTAATTATTAGTTTAACACACCTTTTTTGGTTTTAATAATCATCTCAAATAAAGGTGGGTTTGTTCAAGCTTAAATGTCCTTTGAACTGATTGTAACATCTTGGAAAGGTATTAAAAAAATCCCTGTGACATTACAGTACATGCAAACAAACATGAGTCAGCTATTTTACTGTATTTATTATTTAATTATATGAATTATAAATTATTAATTTAATATATTAATTATTTTATTATTCTATTGTACTATTATACCGGGTGTCCCAAAAAAAACTTGCGCTGTTTGATTTCATGTAACGTAAAAACTATAAAAGCTATTACACTCAAATAAGTTTTATTGTATTGAGGAAAGGCTAACTTAGATCTTGATATACAGCCCTAAAAATTTCATGTAATATTACGTGAGATACAAATGTTTGAATTTGGCGCACGCTTTAAAAACGAGTAGAAAAGTCGGGAAACACGGCTGATCAAATTTATATGAAAACATTTGCCATTTTCCACAAAAATTAATAATTTCAATTTTAGCATTTCAACTCAACTTTAATTTCGGGTAATGTCCTAGTAAGTTAGCCTTTCGTGTCTCTTGGGAAACGAAATAAGCATGAAACATTTAAAAACGTTCGAAAGCATATTTGATGTCCTTTGGGAGTTCGTATTAAAAAGTTGGTCTTCGAATATGCCTTCGCCTTTCGAATATGCCTCGATTAACAAAAGATCAAAGAGTTTGGGTTTGTATTGAATGTGCTATGCAAGAGGACATACTTTCTCTGATGAATGAATAAATGTTTATCCAACAATTATGTTTTTCATTCGTTCTTTTGACCACAATAAAACTATATATCAAGTTTAACCAAATAATATTTGATAGGCCATTTTATGCAAATTTTTAGCATTGTCAAATATGCTTATTCGATTTAAAACATCGATAGCTCAGTCAATGTTGCACGGACATTCAAATGTTATATATCAAAATCTAAGTTAGCCCTTTCTGAATACAATAAAACTTATTTGAGTGTAATAGCTTTTATAGTTTTTACGTTACATTAAATCAAACAGCGCAAGTTTTTTTTGGGACACCCGGTAGCACAGTGCATAGGTTCCCAAGCCTGAGGGGACAAGGGCCTATACTATACTATACTATACTATACTATACTATGCTATGCTATGCTATGCTATGCTATGCTATGCTATGCTATGCTATGCTATGCTATGCTATGCTATGCTATGCTATGCTATGCTATGCTATGCTATGCTATGCTATGCTATGCTATGCTATGCTATGCTATGCTATGCTATGCTATGCTATGCTATGCTATGCTATACTATACTATACTATACTATACTATACTATACTAACTTCTTTATATACTTTCCTGCCCCATTGTGCTAAAGAAATAAATTTAAAATAGATGGAGTGTTTGCTTTTATTTGATAAAATAGCTTTCACTAACAATACAAATACCATAACAACTTGGAAATGTTCAAAATGTACATGGCTTAGATGTCTACACTGTAAATATTATAATACAAAAAGTTTCACCATTTGTGTTTATTGGTTATATTCTATATTATTTTGGCCTAATACTACAGAGATGCCACTTAGGTAAAGATCTATACCAAAGAAATCTGAATTTCTTAATGGGTCCACATTACATTGTAATAAAAGTAGGCTATCTTGTGATATAGGGCAGGCTGGAGGTACAACTATAACATCAGAGGCTTCTTCAGGAGGGATAGGACCATCTCGATCTATTCCAAAGAACTCTAGGTTGTCTGGCTCCACATCATTAACAGCCGGGTCTCTCAATGCTGTTTGCATAGCATTATTGGGGTTTATCATTCCACTGCTCCAGATTTTGTTTGGGCTCCAGTTGTGCTCTGTGCGCATTGGGCGTAGGTTGAAAGCTCCTGCAAACTCTTGCAAAGCAAAATTAATTCTTGGTAGAAACACATAGTGTAATACAAACATATGTGTTTGATTATCTAAATCTAGGTGTCCAGCATCCTCAAGTGCATAAAAAACACAATAAAACAGGAATGCGGTGCATCTAAATACTTCCCTCCACAGTCGTTCGATACGTTGGTTTCTCGTAGATGAACCAGCAATAAAGCTTCCTCTATTCTCCCCTCTCACAGTAGTGATTAATGCAGCAACTTCAGTATTTTCACCGCCGTGGTCCACCTGACACGGGAGGGCTAACCAAATTCTTGGGCTGCATTATGAAACACTGTAGCAACAGTCGCAGCATAGTTGTTGTCTGCAGCAAAAAGGTACATTATCCGTCTAGAAAATCCATCTATGCAGCCATGCACAACGAATTTCCATCGAATGAGGGAATGATGTCTGTCGATATGCCACAGTGAGTTTGGCCCAGGAACACTGTAAACTCTACGTGTTATAACACTTGCCCACCTCAATGCTGTATTTCTAGGGTCCACTCGTGTAAGCGACTCCCTTATTCTGTCTCTTTGTACCTTTAAGTTAAGAGACCTGATGTAACCAATGAGGTAGGACTCACCAGTTGTGTTACCATGTCGAGAAATGTAATCTCGCATCAAAGAATCAAGTTCGTCATTGGAAATATCAGTAAATCTCCCAACATCCTGAAGCCCATACTCCCTTACTCTCCTATAAACTGTCCACCGCGACACCTGAAGCATGCGAGCAATTTCTGTCCAACTGTAAAAACCGCTAACACGTAGGTTTTCTATGACTTCTTTTGGTAGTACGAAAGAGGGACGTCCTACGCTTCCAGTTCGATTTCTTTCTCGTGTTCCAAAGTCTGGTAAGTTTATGGTATTACGCTGCATCGTTATAACTTTATGAACCCAGAAAATATGAATTTCGTTAAACAAGTCACACAATTCTTGTAAAATCAACAGATGCTGAACAACTTCTGTATTTTCTAGCGTAATTCCAACGGCAACATCGCCTGTGTCGTCAGGTCTGCAGAGATCGGTCAAGGACCGTAAAATGCTAACAGCTGTTTCCAGCCTATTCATCAGGAGAGCTGCTTCATGATACGTCAAATCTTGATTACTTAACTGAATTTCGAGGTCAGATAAAAGAGATTCCATCGAGACAAAAACCTCCAGCCACGTCGACGTTTCAAGCTGTTCGGACGCCATTTTGTTTGTTTTGCCAATGATTCCGCTGACATGTTGAACTGCATACTTTATTGAATATAAATTCGTTTTCATTGAATATATATTTGGTTTATTGAATATATATTTGGTTTATTGAATATATATTTGGTTTATTGAATATATATTCGTTTTCATTGAATATATATTTGGTTTATTGAATATATATTTGGTTTATTGAATATATATTCGTTTTCATTGAATATATACGAAGTTTATTGAATATATATCTGGTTTATTGAATATAAATTCGTTTTCATTGAATATATATTTGGTTTATTGAATATTGCAACAATCCGGCAACCATAATATACTCAGCTATACAGATTTATACAGACAACTACAAACCTGTTGAGGTGGTACAGGTAGACGTTTCTTCCAATCTTTCAGTCATATCAGAATCACTTTCAGCCAAGTCACCTGTATGTGAAATCCAATCATGCTATATAGACAAATACAAAGGGTATGTTTTATAAAGACTCCAACAATATTTATGACAAACTAACCTATACTATCCCAGTCACTGTGGCTTGATTGAGTGGATTCAGCACGTGTCTTTTTTGAAGCACGCTCGGCAACCGATCGATACTTACATGGTTTACTCTGAGGAACTCTTTTACCAGAACCATCGTAAGAAAAAAAGAAGTTAGTTGGCTTTGGAGAGTCCTTTTTCTCCAAACTTCTGGCCACGCTCTGCAAGTGTTCAAGACTAGCCTCCAAAGAAGTTTGTTTGGACGGTTTATGTGGCCTTCCAACTCCTTTCCTCGTCGCCATATTGAAGAAGATGCGTTGTGATGTGAATGCATGGTCCTGGGTACTAAGATAATAAAACCCCTGGAATTACCCATTATTGGTAATTCCAGAGCATTTGACATATACCTATTATTGGTAATCTAAGAGTGAGGATGTGTTGCGCACACACATAAAAAAAAGTGAAACTGTGCGCGCGCATGACATCATACAAGTGAGCCATCAGTGAAACGGTCAGCGGGCTTTTGGGTGGTTTTTGCTTTTGGCTTGCTGTTCAAACAACGTTCGAATAGTTTGAATTATTCATCATGTTTTGTCCAAATTGCGGTGTAAAGGTCATCCAAGGTGCATTATTTTGTCACCAGTGTGGTTCTACGGTAAGCAGCTCTACTTCTTCGGGGTCGGGGAGTTCACCAAGCACCACTAGTAGACCTAGTACAAGTATTATTAACGATGTCGGAGCTGTGGTGAGTCGAGGAAGACCCACAAACAGTGACACACAAGCCATGTGTAGTTTGTTGCCAGCAGGTTCTGGACCACCAATAATGACGTTTACCCAGTTTAGAAGCGTTAAAGAGAATGAAAGACAAAGTCGTTTTCAGAGCAAGTCTTCCAAGAAGCAGAAAACTGGAGAAAAGACGGCTTCGGAAAAACTGGTGACCATCAAGACGGCTGTAATGACATACCGAGAAGATCATGGCACTTTGAAAGTGGTAAGAGGTTCTCAGCATACTGTCTCGGTTTCTCCCAACATCAACGCAAAGGATTTGCGAATGAAAGTTGTCGAGAAACAAAGTCGCTGTAATAGAGATGTAACCAACTGTGCATATGCATATTACCTGCTATACCCAGACATGAATCTTATTGAAAAAATACCTGGTACAGAGGAGGATTTCACCTTAATCCGCTACAAACAAGAACTGGGTAAGGCGTACGAACGAATCGTTTTTTACCTGTGCACAACGACGGACTATCTGGCAAACGAAGGAATTGTTCTTACGGACTCGGAGTCAGATGGTGATCAACATGCAGCTGAGGTAAGGGCCAATTTTTGGCTTAGATCAGATGTACTGTAGTAGGTTGTTTACATGGTTCAGGGGGTGAGATTCAGTTCAAATTTTGTTTATCTACCATGGTAAATGTATTATTTTTAAAAATCTTTTCTAAATCCTTAAAACAGCTTGCTCAAGCCTGTGCAATTTAGTGGGTTACCATTATAAAGTTGTTTGTTATTAATTTTTCCAAATTCTGTTCTTTGTGTTTTGTTATTATAAATAATTTTTGTTATTATCAGTGTAAATTATTTGCTGGTCAATTATTTTTCTGACAAGATTTTACATTATTATGTAAAATCACATATTGTTATGTGTGAAATTTGCCTTCTATTTAGGTCCACCCTGCCAACACATTGTGGTTAATCAAAGGTGAAATATAGAGTCCTCAACTGTAGGCCTTGATGACTCTCCTAAACGTTTTCATCTGAAAACCAGCAATAAATTTGCTTAATAATCTGTCCTGCATGTCCTTTTATTACAGTATACCCTCACAAATAAATATCCAATCAAATGTCTATATTAGTGTCACATGCCAGTGATGTAGGTCTGGACAACTATGGATAGCTGGCATGCAGCCATCCACCCCCTTCCCCCAATCTTTGGACAAGCAGCAGAAAGTATATTTACTTGTCAATTTAGTGCAAATATTTGTTCAGCACAATAAAACGCATATTGGATCCATCTTCACCCAGTATTGATTCATTTTAAACCTCGATTATTAATATTAGGCTTGACCTTTTGCCTTGTCTAATATTGAATTATAATCTTGACTTAAATATTTTGCCATGTTGGATGAAGATGAATCCAGTAAGTTATATACTGTACCTGTAATATTACATGGGTGATGTTGGGCAGTCAAGGCACTTTTTATGACTGACACCTTCCAATCAAATTCTAACTTAATAGCTGTGATTTTACATTTTGGTATTTCAATAGAGAGCCAGTTCATCCAGCCAAGGAGTTGACTCCAACTCCAAGAGAGCCACGAAGTAAGTTCAGAAATGACTATTTTATTCAAAGTTGGGGAATCTGACAGTCAATTAATAACAGCTTCTAAATATATAAAGTATTTTTTAAGTTATACATGTAAATTGCTGGTATGAAAAACTGCACAACTTCAACTAAGTCAAAGTAATGTTTTCCAAAACCTTCTTATAGACAAGGTTTAATAATTTTCCTCCAATTTTCACAGTTTTGGGCTTGTTGTTTACTTATATGTAGGCCTTTCTTCTTCAGGTCACCAAGTTCATTGTTATATATATATATAATTATCTCAAATTGTTGTACTGCATACCGTTGTACCATGTACTTACATGAACGGAGTGTAGTAGTAGATTAAACTTTTTGTTGTGTAGTGTTGCAAAACTGCTGGAGTTTGATGTCTTTGTTGTTTCCATGCTGTATGCCTTTGACATTCTGTTTTAACTATGAATATAAAATCTTTAGACTACCGGTCTACTGAACTTGTACTAAGAAGAGCTGTTAATTCTTGAGTAAAATCTGCTCTATTCATTTTAGAAATGATTACAGTGAGGCACAATCAGAAGCAACCAGTAGTGGAACCTGTAATAGGTACTGTAGCAGGGATAGTAAAGGATATATATGTACTATTTACAGAATGAGTGGCCGTTCTGTATCGGGGTATACAGACACGAGGCGAAGCCGAGTGCCTGTATCCCGATACAGAACGGACACGAATTCTGTAAATGACTTCTAAAACGATCCGATTTGGTTAGTTCATTGGCGTAGTAATTTTTCTAAAAAAACGTTGTCTAAGTCGAGAAAATCAAAGCTAAAACTTATGTAAATCAAGAGGAATCTGTATCACGTATACAGACACTCATTAAACATGGATTTTCTTTGTGTTTTCCTCATGAATTATTAATGAGTTTTAGAAATATATATATATATATATATATATATATATATATATATATACCCTTGTGGAAGTTTGAGCACTCTGGGCCCATGCACACTTCACGCTATCTGAATGTATTTCACCGATGCTGTCCCACATGCGGTTGTCACCGACGATCGCATGTGTATAAGTAATTGATGAAATTCATTCAGATTGTTCCAAGCTACACTGATGAGTTGTTGTACAGCGAAACACCGTGTCTGTAGATTGAACTATGTACGCTCCTTCACTTCGGTGTTGTTGAGCACTCTGTGAAGTTGCCGTGGGTACCTATTAGCGATAATGCAACGCTCACTACCCTTGTGGAAGTTTGAGCACTCTGGGCCCATGCGCACTTCACGCTATCTGAATGTATTTCACCGATGCTGTCCCACATGCGGTTGTCACCGACGATCGCATGTGTATAAGTAATTGATGAAATTCATTCAGATTGTTCCAAGCTACACTGATGAGTTGTTGTACAGCGAAACACCGTGTCTGTAGATTGAACTATGTACGCTCCTTCACTTCGGTGTTCTTGAGCACTCTGTGAAGTTGCCGTGGGTACCTATTAGCGATAATGCAATGCTCACTACCCTTGTGGAAGTTTGAGCACTCTGGGCCCATGCGCACTTCACGCTATCTGAATGTATTTCACCGATGCTGTCCCACATGCGGTTGTCACCGACGATCGCATGTGTATAAGTAATTGATGAAATTCATTCAGATTGTTCCAAGCTACACTGATGAGCTGTTGTACAGCGAAACACCGTGTCTGTAGATTGAACTATGTACGCTCCTTCACTTCGGTGTTGTTGAGCACTCTGCGAAGTTGCCGTGGGTACCTATTAGCGATAATGCAACGCTCACTACCCTTGTGGAAGTTTGAGCACTCTGGGCCCATGCGCACTTCACGCTATCTGAATGTATTTCACCGATGCTGTCCCACATGCGGTTGTCACCGACGATCGCATGTGTATAAGTAATTGATGAAATTCATTCAGATTGTTCCAAGCTACACTGATGAGCTGTTGTACAACGAAACACCGTGTCTGTAGATTGAACTATGTACGCTCCTTCACTTCGGTGTTGTTGAGCACTCTGCGAAGTTGCCGTGGGTACCTATTAGCGATAATGCAACGCTCACTACCCTTGTGGAAGTTTGAGCACTCTGGGCCCATGCGCACTTCACGCTATCTGAATGTACTTCACCGATGCTGTCCCACATGCGGTTGTCACCGACGATCGCATGTGTATAAGTAATTGATGAAATTCATTCAGATTGTTCCAAGCTACACTGATGAGTTGTTGTACAGCGAAACACCGTGTCTGTAGATTGAACTATGTACGCTCCTTCACTTCGGTGTTGTTGAGCACTCTGTGAAGTTGCCATGGGTACCTATTAGCGATAATGCAACGCTCACTACCCTTGTGGAAGTTTGAGCACTCTGGGCCCATGCGCACTTCACGCTATCTGAATGTATTTCACCGATGCTGTCCCACATGCGGTTGTCACCGACGATCGCATGTGTATAAGTAATTGATGAAATTCATTCAGATTGTTCCAAGCTACACTGATGAGCTGTTGTACAGCGAAACACCGTGTCTGTAGATTGAACTATGTACGCTCCTTCACTTCGGTGTTGTTGAGCACTCTGCGAAGTTGCCGTGGGTACCTATTAGCGATAATGCAACGCTCACTACCCTTGTGGAAGTTTGAGCACTCTGGGCCCATGCGCACTTCACGCTATCTGAATGTATTTCACCGATGCTGTCCCACATGCGGTTGTCACCGACGATCGCATGTGTATAAGTAATTGATGAAATTCATTCAGATTGTTCCAAGCTACACTGATGAGCTGTTGTACAGCGAAACACCGTGTCTGTAGATTGAACTATGTACGCTCCTTCACTTCGGTGTTGTTGAGCACTCTGCGAAGTTGCCATGGGTACCTATTAGCGATAATGCAACGCTCACTACCCTTGTGGAAGTTTGAGCACTCTGGGCCCATGCGCACTTCACGCTATCTGAATGTACTTCACCGATGCTGTCCCACATGCGGTTGTCACCGACGATCGCATGTGTATAAGTAATTGATGAAATTCATTCAGATTGTTCCAAGCTACACTGATGAGCTGTTGTACAGCGAAACACCGTGTCTGTAGATTGAACTATGTACGCTCCTTCACTTCGGTGTTGTTGAGCACTCTGCGAAGTTGCCGTGGGTACCTATTAGCGATAATGCAACGCTCACTACCCTTGTGGAAGTTTGAGCACTGTGGGCCCATGCGCACTTCACGCTATCTGAATGTACTTCACCGATGCTGTCCCACATGCGGTTGTCACCGATGGTCGCATGTGTATAAGTAATTGATGAAATTCATTCAGATTGTTCCAAGCTACACTGATGAGCTGTTGTACAGCGAAACACCGTGTCTGTAGATTGAACTATGTACGCTCCTTCACTTCGGTGTTGTTGAGCACTCTGCGAAGTTGCCGTGGGTACCTATTAGCGATAATGCAACGCTCACTACCCTTGTGGAAGTTTGAGCACTCTGGGCCCATGCGCACTTCACGCTATCTGAATGTACTTCACCGATGCTGTCCCACATGCGGTTGTCACCGACGATCGCATGTGTATAAGTAATTGATGAAATTCATTCAGATTGTTCCAAGCTACACTGATGAGTTGTTGTACAGCGAAACACCGTGTCTGTAGATTGAACTATATATATATATAACTATAACTATATATGTATGTATATATATATATGTATATATATATATATGTATATATGTATGTATATATGTATATGTATATATGTATATGTATATATGTATATGTATACATATACATATATACATATACATATATACATATATATATATATATATATATATAGCAAGCATAGATCATGCATGACATAGTACTATATATAGTACAGTTATACTTTGATCACTGAATATCTTGCCTACTGGGTATTAATTTTAGAAATGACGGCATCTCTATTTAACGGATCAACGGAATCGACGGAATCAACGGAATCAACGGAATCTTCCGGAAATTTGGTTAATCGCTTACTAACAAACGGTTAATAAAATACATTTATTTACGTTTATTAGGTGAGACTGAAACTGATCTGTCGTCGATACTTCAAGTAAGGTTATTGGATTAGACATATTACGTACATATATACGCGTAATTGTTGAAAGAGATTTTATATTTTTGATTGCTATGATTGCGCAAATATACGTGTCTCATTTTAAATTTACTAAGTGTTAAGTCGGACACAACCTGTGGGTTGATTAACAGAAAAAGATTTTCGATTTTTAACTAAGGATCATAGCAAAACCACCTTTTGAAGCTTGGTTAAATGTAAATAAAACAATCAGGGGTCTTCATTTATAAAGATATAAATATACAAGTGCTCTGTCTGTTGAATTTTTAACATGCATGGGTATTTTTATTAAGACGATTACATTTAGCGTTTTCCGCACGTAGAAGGTACTATTGCGTCATGGATTGCACAAATGCAACAAATAAATTGTTGATTGGATATGTCTTCCACACAGACAACTGATAGTTATATTGGATTTTAACCATACATTTGCCTAAGTGAACTAAAACTCGAAGCTTCAACATATATATGAATTAGATCACAATCATCACAATAAACATTCACATTAAAATATAAATCTTATATCCCTAATCCCCTAGTAAACAAGACGCCCGCTAGGCGTTTACTCGGGCTACTAATAACAATGCAGCTTGGCATAAGCTTATGCACGAAACCGTACCGGCAAATCATTGTACCGGCAAAACATTGGTGCAGCTGGCGAACTGGAAACAACATCATGTTTATATTTTGTTTGCATTATTTGGTGCTTAATTTACTAGCGTTTTGTAGTTGTTGGAGTATTAAGCAGCAAGCTGTTGTGGTTTTGTATAAGGGTAACACTTGCATCTTTTACGACGTTTCATATGAAATACAGAAGTATACGATGCAGCTGTTTGTTTTCTATGCTGTCTTGAAGCTACGTGTGGGCGTTTTGTTCTTTTATAAAAATGTTGTGGTAAAAATATAACTCGATCAATCAGTAGCTTTTTACGTTCACGACTAGATGCATAAAGAAAACGATGAATTCTGGATGACCTTGGTACATTCTTTTTAATCTGCTTTCGAACTAGTTTCCTTATTTTTCTGCTTTTATTCAAAAGGCGAGACAGATTTTTAGTTGGAATTCTATTAGGTTCTCGGTCTCGACGAACAACATGGCTGATGTGTCTTACAGTGAGCACACTCTTCTGATCAACAAACTTTCCATAACGAGATCGACAGTAGGTTATTGCAAGTGAGTTGTCAGTGCAGTCAGCAGTAACTACAGATAACTGGAGAGTTTTGAGTTCTCAAATAAATGTAAATCAGGGTAATCCAATAGTAACATGACGCAATAGTATACCTTCTACGTGCTGAAAACGCTAAATGTAATCGTCTTAATAAAAATATCCGTGTTTATGATTCAAAGAATGAGTTCAACAGACAGAGAACTTGTATATATATATATATATATCTTTATAAATGAAGACCCCTGATTTTTTTATTTACATTTAACCAAGCTTCAAAAGGTGGTTTTGCTATGATCCTTAATTAAAAATCGAAAATCTTTTTCTGTTAATCAACCCACAGGTTGTGTCCGACTTAACACTTAGTAAATTTAAAATGAGACGCGTATATTTGCGCAATCATAGCAATCAAAAATATAAAATCTCTTTCAACAATTACGCGTATATATAGTACGTAATATGTCTAATCCAATAACCTTACTTGAAGTATCGACGACAGATCAGTTTCAGATCAGCTAATAAACGTAAATAAATGTATTTTATTAACCGTTTGTTAGTAAGCGATTAACCAAATTTCCGTTGATTCCGTTGATTCCGTTGATTCCGTTGATTCCGTCGATTCCGTTGATTCCGTTGATTCCGTTAAATAGAGATGCCGTAGAAATGAACCAATTAGTGAACCACAATCAGATGGAAGAAGTACAACATGTTTTAGGTACTGTACTGTAGGTTTACTGTATGATCATATTAAATCTTTAAAAAACTACTGTACTGTATATAGTGGTTTTCTCTTTGAAGCTGAATGTTCAACCTTGGCCCGTACAACATGGTGAGGAGAGACAACACCTAACAGTGTAGTTTATGCAGACAACATAATGTGCAGAATGACTACAGCAGAAGCACAGTGTTGAATTAAATACTTGACTGTAAATTTTGCCTATTCATTTTAGGGATGAACTAAGTGGAGCACAGTCAGAGGGGACAGGTAGTGGTACCAGAACATGTAATTACAGGTAAATTATATTTATTGTGTTTAGATGTACAGTATTTAGTTGTGCTGTATCCAAATATCATCTAGGCACACCAACCAGTGGTGGTTTCATGACAAAATTTGAGTGCCAAATGTGTAAAACTCTATACTGTACTGTGGCCTAGTGGCAAACACTTTCCTCCACCACCACCCCACCCACCCCCTCCCCCACCCCCATAAAAGAAAAGGGAAAAGAAAGAAAATATTAAGAAATTAGTTTGAAGTGTACAGCTCAAATATGTCATTTCTGTGGGGTGATTTGTAACATTCTGAAGGTCATTTTATGATTGTTGGCCACCTAGTTTGGGCACCCAAGCTGGTCTACATGTACCAGTGTCTCAGACCTCCTGGATACATTGTAGTCCCATGTATATAGCTCATGCCTGTAGATCTTAACAGATTAAACTAATCTTGACACCTTGTATGTTGTACAGTATACTGTATGTGGGTCAGGTGATTAGCTCTGTTGTTTGATACAATAATTATTGTGATGTTATATCACCAAAAATTAATTTGCAAAATATTTGTTCAAAAAATCTGAGAGGTAATTTATGGTTATTGCTTAATACAGTATTGTGGTCCATTCTTGATATACATATGTACAGTAAATTGCCTGCTAAACTAATTTGACATTATTACAACATGTTGAAGCTGTGATGAGGTGCATTGTGCCACTAATGTTCTTAGGATTGTTTGGAGTGACAAGTACAGACTGCATTGTGTTTATGCTTTTATTGGTTGTCTTTCCAAATTTTCCTAAGCACCATGGTACTCCTACAGCTACAGTACTTTGATATCAACATTAATTTTTATAGAAATGAAACACAGTCAGAGGGGGAGACAAGCACTAGAGCATGTTATAGGTACTGTCAGTCTATAATCTTTGAAAAGTAAATTATTATGTATTTTTAAAGTAGTGTTATTAATGTGCTATTTCTAGTTTTACTTTACATGTACATGATAATTGTTTTCTGAGATGTTTGTTTGGATTTCAACACCTTCCATTTTAACTTCCTTTCATTAGTTGTTTGACTTTGAACCCCAAAAGCTACAGTACTCTGTATAGTTTTCTTTATGATCCCTGTTATTGACTTGATTGACAAGCTATTTCATCTATTATTTTTTTTAATTTACAGCTCATATATTAACTTAATGTCTGACTCTGAAGATGAGGAGGAACAAGAGATGTTTGACATTGTGTGTTTGAATAATACTCTAGAAATTGAAAAGGATACTGGGTATAATTATTAATACTTTGCTGTATAAATACATGCACATGTATTCCGCCAGGTATTCCTGGCTAATATACAGATACTGTTACTGCTTTTGTGTTACTGCTTTTCCCCTATTCTTTGTTTGTATTGGTTCTTTTTTAGTTTATTTATTTCTTTGCAATAACATTCAAATATTACCATCTCTATTTATCACTGCAGTGTTTTCTTGCAAACTCTTAGGACATTTGATATTATTTTTGTGTTATAGTAAGCTGACATATGCATGCATCTTTTTGCTTCTGACACTTTTCTTAGACAGGCAAGGTTATGCGGTACTGGATGGTTAAGTTGGCAGTATTTTGGCTAAACCATTTAAATTACCTAAAACATTTAAATTACCTAAAACATTTTAAATATAACCAACCATAAACACTCCACTTCTCAATTATAGAAACACAATTGCACAAGTAAGTTTGCAGGAAATTGTATCTCAACATGTGGGAGTTGTGATGGATAATGATATTGGATCACCAAAGAACGTTATAAATGTCAGAAGGAAACACTGTTTTAAAGATGCAGTCAACAAGCTGTCCAGGCCAGGTTTCATGCCCAACAGAAAGCTATTGGTACGCTTTGCTGATGACTTGGGTCAGTCAGAAGGTGCAGTGGATCTTGGTGGTCCAACCCGTGAGTTCTTGCGGCTAGCTATTGCAGAAATGTACGAAACGTCAGGGATGTTTGGAGGGCCAGAAAAAAATAAGAGTTTGGTTCCAAACTCCCAAGGTGAGACATTTTGCAGAGAAAATGTGTGATGTAGTATAATAAGTGGTTTTGTATGTACATGTACTGTAGGCAAGTTCCTGCTTAGACGTCACTTAGTTCAACTTTGAAGCTAGTCCATGAAGATGAAATTTTAAAAAATGAAGATATATTACAAATACATGTATAATCTTCTCAGAAGTTTCCAAATATCCTAAATATGTAAAATCTGCAACTGTATGATACAGGCACTTTAAGATACATTGACAAACCCCTATTGCAGACCAAAATTAGTATTTCATATGCCCTATCAAAGACCTGCAGTGCAAAAAGCATGTCCCATAGGTTGGCACACCCCCACAAACCTTGTATGAATACAGTATATTGTATGGGAGTACCCTTCACCTGGAATTTATTATATGACGTTTTTCTTTGACCTATATTACTCTACAATCAGAATGTCTTTTCGTATATCAATGATAAAAGTGGCTACACATGTCTCTGGTTGATTAGCATAAGTAGACAACAATTGGATAAAGTGGACAACATTAACAATGTCAAACTGGTTGGATCCATTTCATTTGCTTTCAGTTGTGACTGTAATCTCAACAACATATAAATGTATGAAGAACAACTCTATATCATGGGAAAAGGGTGAGGAACACCCCCTAGCTAGCACACCATATACCTGTACAACCTGTATGTATATGGTCATAATCAAAACTGCTTCATCTTTCTTTTTTCTATAGCTAGAGCTCTGTGACATTATTTCATGTGTGGGAAACTGATTGCTGTATCATTATGCAATGGGGGTGTTGCTGGGAATTGCCTATCAAAACCAGTATACAAATTCTTGGTGGACAGTGAACAGCTGGAAATGGTTACTCCAATGGTTGAACACATACCTGACTATGAAAAGCGACTTGCAGTTGGTCAGGTAATATTACATACAATATAAATTTTAAACTCAGAGAAGTGCTGTGTGTAGCTGGAATCGCATGGCCTATGCTGCGTACACGATCATTAAGCTACACAAGAGGAACAGTATCATCAATCATGAGATGTGCGTGTCGACTTCTTTAAACTTTTCAATTCAAATGTGGTGTCATTGACCAATCATCAAACTGGTGAACGAATCATTTAAGAGTGTAGAAATATTGTGGAACTCTTGACTAAGAATTTCATTTAACTAAACATATATTTTATTTTTACCTTGATGGATAATCAATCATTTTATGGCTGAATATTATGAGTTGTAATTCATATTACATGTACATGTAAGCATACATGTATGCCATGTATTCAATCCATGTGACAATACAGTATCTGTCTCATTCTGTCATGTAACAACTTGCAACAATCTTTTCAGCCATGAAATTTGATTCCCACACTTCATCAAGATTTCTATATTTTCTATGCTTTTTAGCTTGGTACAATAACGAACTGTTCTTAGGAATACTTTTTTAATCCAGACTAGACACTGAAAAGCTTTAAGCAAGTAAATCAAAAACTTCAGAAAGAGAATCAGATTAATTATTCATGATTCGCAAATAGGCCTTAAGACATAATTTCATTGTTTTTTAATTAGCTCCAAAGTGCAGATAGTGAGACATTTTCCCAAACATTGGAGAATGTGTATGATTCATTAGAGCATTGTGGCTACTCAAAACCACACATATTCCAAAACCGAGAAGACATGGTGAAGGAGTTTTGCCACTATCTTGTGATTGACAGTGTGCGAAGTGCACTTGAACAATTAAAAGAAGGGCTGACCACTTTGCATGTCCTTGGTCTGATGAGGAGATATCCTTTGGTTATGGAAGAGGCATTCTGTTCAAAGGAGAGTGAGGTAAAAGCATCAGACATTGACAATCTCTTTTTACCAGTATTTGATGACCCTGGTAGCAACAAGTATGCCCGTCAAGAATTAATGATTATGCATTGGAGGGATTATTTACAGGATTGTGAAGGTTTGTCTTTATAATTTTCATTATTAATAATTAAAAAAAAAGAAATATGACATTGCAAAGTGTAATTGCTGCCAGGATAAATTTAATGTTGTTTCCCTTTAAATTCCAGCTGGGTGCTGCAACACAACACTTGGTGAAGTGTTAAGTTTTGTTACTGGAAGTGATGAAATACCCCCTCTTGGTTTCAACCCACAACCCATGATCAAGTTTTGGGAAGATGTTCGCCCAAAAGCAAACACCTGCGGAAACACACTATATCTTCCATTATTCCCATCACACACTACCAACACTATAGCATATGAAGCCTTCAAGGAGAACATGGATGATGGAATATTAAATTCTCCATCATTTGGACTAGCTTAACAAATTTCTGCTAATTTATGAAGTCACTTTTTCAGTGTCAAATAAAGAAGTACGGTAATCTGCTCAGTCGAGGATGAACAGTCAGACTGTTTTTAGTATCATGTGAGATACTGTATAGTGCAAATGCTTTATACAGTTATAAACATTTAGTTGTCCTTCAGTAGCGTATAGATGTGAAGAAGAAGAAGAATTTCAAATGAAGTCAAATCACTGCTGTAGAGAAAAGTTTTCTGACTGCCCCAACCGGCCAGCGCTCTAACCACTCAGGCTGAGCTATTGGGACTCCCGGCCAAGGCAGTCAGAAAATATCGATATTTCTGACTATCCCATATTTCCATATGATATTTCCATATGATATGAGTCCCAATAGCTCAGTGGTTAGAGTGCTGGTACATTAAACCAGAGACCTTGGGTTCGATTCCCGGTTGGGGCAGTCAGAAAACTTCTCTACAGCAGTGGTTTGACTTCATTTGAAATTCTTCTTCACATGCTTTTTACAGTTTTACATCTTTTCCCCCCTAAAATTTGACATTGATATGTTTACGTAAAATTAATGACGGAATTCTTTCTATGCTGTGCAATTCAAAACTTTTCATCCCGGCTGGTAAAATTTTCACCTTGCCTACTGAGATCTTGCCAAATTCAAGTGAGATCCCACCTACCGGGCTAGCCTGAAAAAATTGGAACCAACATACTCGTTCCTACAGTATATCTATATTTGTCAATTGACAGCGGCTCATGGCTGCCCATCCTCGGCAATAACCGATGATTAAAAAAAATTCTGAAAAAAATTGGGGCACTCAAATTTTTGGGGGTGGGTGGTGATGAAAAACAGAAATTTTTTTTAATTGGCCTAACATGAATCAAAGTTATATTCTTAGTTCAAGGTTGTACTTTACAAATAGTGGGCTACTGCACCCTGGCATGTACATGTATGTTATTGACTGAGCGTGAGGTCCGTACAGAAGGATATTGATCGAGTTCTTTTTTCGTTTGTATGGACCGAGCCGAAGGCGAGGTTCATGCCGAAGCGAAAAAAGAACGAGAGCAATATCCTTCTGTACGGACCGAACAAGCTCGGTCAATAAGTAAAGTTATTTATTATAATGGCCATAAAACAAAAAAGCCGTAAAATTTAAGTTGTTTACATCATTTGAACAACGAAGCCAGTAAATCATGAATTTAAACCTACGCACCGAGCTAGCTTGAAAAGGCATCTCAAACTTTTTATTTGCTAGAACGAAATCGTTTTCTACTGTACTTACTGTGGCTTAAGAAAGCTCAAAATAAACGTTTATTCAGCTTCGTTATCACTCATGAAGAGCAAGCTCTTGCTGGTTTTTGTCTGAGTTGTCTGTACTGCTGGTTTCTGACCGCTCAGGAACCAATCAGTATGCTGAAAAGCTTCAGCAACATTACTTGGATAAAACCAGCCACTGGCCTCAATTACATAATCAAAATACTCCTTGTAGATGTTGTCCTCTGTGTTCTCATCTATGCTTTCTTCTAATTCATGTATCTTTGTATCAGAAACTTCAGTTAGACAGTTCTCCCCACCATAATATTCTGGTAAAAAGTATAAAATATCTGGTATTCCTGCTACAGTTTCATGTTGCGATTTCCTAATGCTATGACTGTTCCAGTGATCTTTCACTTTTTGCATATCCTCTTGGAGTAGTCTGTGGTATGAATGAATGAAACCTTTATTTCGACAGGGTTGTCCAATCAGTGGTAATAACCACTGTTATCAACTGGAGCCCTGTATATGCTATTTTACAAAATACAAAATAAATATAAAGTCTATTTGAACTTACAATGTTAAATAAACAATGACCTAAAAGTCCTAAAACTATGTTACATTAAATATATACTATAAATACTATACGATAAAATCAGATATGTTTATTATAAACCACACAACCATTATAATAAAATGATTTCTTTGCCTGTTCAGTTCTAACCCGAGGTAAATGTAAATTATTACTTTGCCTTGTGACTCGACTATATACTTCACTATTAAAAGAGAAATACTTTAAAAAGAGTTGAGGACACCGTCCTTGAATACGTTTGTTCACTAGTTTAAAAACGTTTTTATCTCTCCTACTTTGGATTTTTTTTTTTTTTTTTTTGATTTTCATTATTTCCATAGCTCTGTCACTATCGGGTATTTTCGTTACAATTCTGGCGGCACGTCGTTGCAATTTTTCCAGATTCTTGGCATTTCCTGATCCGCAACAATTCCACACAGTGTCACAATATTCAAGAATAGGCCGAACAAAGGATACATATACAATGTTTGCACAATAAGGTGTTAAATCGTTTCTGATTCGCCCTAACATCCCTACTCTTTTGCCAGCTTTGGATAGAATGGATTCAACATGAGATTTCCACGTAATACATTCATCAAAAAGAACCCCAAGATATCTGAATTCTGTCACACGCTTAATGGAACGACCGTTAATCGTGATGTTAAATTCACTTACACGAGCAAGCCTTGCATGAGTCCCAAATAATATTGATTCCGTGGTAGCAATACCAAAGGCATTCCATGTGATAGATATTTCCCAATTCCAAAATTCCACTTTGGGACATGTCTTGAAATAAATCGATCCACCAGCTTGAGCGATTGCGCCTCAAATAGGACCACCATGCTTCTATTCTCTGATTTGCTGGAGATGACCCATGAACATGTGATTTCTCTCCAGCCCATTCATCTAAACCTTCTGCTCGTAGATAACATTGCATGCCAGCCAACACCACATTCTCCGTTCTACAGTCTGTCCTCACACGCTGTGGACAGCCTCCAACTTCTTTGACAAAATTTAAGTAAATTTCAGCAATAACCTGCGGATTTTTATTGGACCTTAGAACTTCAAGCCAAAGGATACGTCTGCTATAACCGCAAATTGCTCCATGGATTGAAAAGCCATATGGTTTTAATTTATCATAACCTTTACAATACAAAATATATTATTTGCATTAAAACTTGTCTTATTTATATCTTAGACATGTTTTGGGGTGTAGTATCGCTGTATATTTTTACGAGTTGTGAGTAGTAATACCCCCCACTATAGACCACAAAGGGATGCCGCCTCATTAAATATTCAATTTTTAATTATTCATTCTCAGGCTCCTTTGGGTCAGTCTAACCCTAATCTGATTTCGTCATTATGTCTCAGGCTCCTTTGGGACCTCCAAACCCTAACCTCATTATTTATGCTTACATCATTATTTCTCAGGTTCCTTGGGGACTCCTAACCCTAACCTCATTATTTATGCTACGTCATATTTATACAATTTACCCTACGGATAGTCAACACTTGTGAGGCACGTAGACGTTAAGAGCGTATCACGTAGACGTTAAGAGCGTATCATGGATATTATTTACGACGAATTAAAGAAAAATAACATTGATATCGATAAAGACACTCTGTCTTTTCACTTAGAATCCTTACTTACCGAACAACAGGGGTTGTACGATTGTATAAACGGTCGAATCTGTGGAGATAACTTGATGAATATTCACAGGGAGATGCATGCGACCAATTTTGGGCGTATTATTGCCTATTTAGCTTTAGTTCTTAAAGTAAGTGACTCCTGTGACGAAGAAACGATCAGAGAGGCCGTGAGAAGAACGATAAACGATTTGAGACGTATTGACTTATCTAAATACAAACGAAATAAACTATATCCCGATGGCTTGGTTCACTGCTTCTCAGACTGATATTTGCATACTTCCATGTACATTATTGATGTTAATGACTCAGTAGGAGGTCATTAGTATTTTAAACAAAAGAACGAGTCTGGGCGAGTCCGGGCGAGGTCAGAACTTAGACAAAGAAAGCCTAGTTAATATGCGCGTAACCATAGAGAGTTGAACAGCGTCACTTCGCTTGGTGTATCATTCGCTTACTGTTTGTCGTCAGAGTAAGATCATTGTAATGGAGTGCCTTCACGGTAAACTCGCATCTAACTCAACAACCAAGAATGGCTTATTCTGGTTCTGTGGACAAAAGCCTAGCTGTCAGTTTTTTTGCCCTGAAGAAGATTGTTATATGGCTGAATATAAATTATAAAATTATATTCTTATATGGCAAAGCCGTAGACGCTTTTCGAACAAGTGGCTGTCTACATCCAGTCTGTCCTACCCATCAGAAATTGGCGACACTGCGAATGGTTAAAGACAAAATGAGAGAAAGTTACGGGAGACCTTACTTCGTCTGTTCTGAGCGAGAGAATCCCTGCTCGTTTTGGCAATTGGGGATGTCTTCGAGAGTCCAAAGCCTTTGTGTAAACACGGAATGGTTTGCCGTACTCGTAAAGTTAAGAAAGAAGGCGACAACCAAGGTTGGCTGTTTTACTCATGTCCTAACGAAAGACAACACGCATGCGGATTCTTTGAATGGAAACCTACAGAGAGCTCGCCACGAATTTATAACATTGGCTGTCTTTTCAGCAGTTCATTACAATATCAATACAAGAACGCAGAAACGGGTGAATCCTTTACAAGTAGAAAAAGTGACTCTAAAGAAGCCTACGAAGAGTACCTTTTTCAAAAATCTGTCGATGCATTGACTGAAGACTTGGGAAAACTGAACATTTGTTGAACTTATATAATTTTGTATTCTAATTTAATATGTAATAAATATGTTTGCATTTATATCGTGTCGTTTACTCCAATATATTCATTTACCTCTAACCTTTGTCGCGTGAACATGACTTGCTGTGGAGATTTACCACAAATAGCCCTTCGTAATATTTTTCGAAAGATTCGCCGTATATCAGCGTGCTGTGGGGGGGAAATTGTGATACAAGCATCCGAATTAAATGGCGGAACAGTTCCTTCACGATCTGTATTACAAGCCAAAAAGTCCGGCAAGTTTTGGCGGCGTAGATGCCTTATACCGTGTCGTAAAAAGTGATGGTAAATTTCAGATATCCCGAAACAAGATAAAAACATGGCTTAGACAGCAAGATACCTATACTTTGCATAAACCGTACGACATAATTTTAAGCGAAATCGTGTTATTGTTGGAGCGATGGACGAGGAGTGGGAGGCTGATCTAGTAATTATGGATTCGCTTAGTAAAACAAATAATGGTTATAAATACGTTTTAACTGTTATTGATGTACTGTCCAAATTTGCGTGGGTGGAACCATTAAAAACAAAGACTGCAGAGAGTTTGGTTAAAGGCTTTGAAAAGATACTAAAGAAAGGAAGGAAGCCCGAAACACTTCATACCGATAAAGGAACTGAATTTACCAACAAACGCTTTCAAAAGTTATTGAAGGACAAACATATTCGATTTTTTACAACACACAACGATACCAAGGCATCCATCGTTGAACGATTTAACCGAACGTTAAAGGGGAAAATGTGGAAATATTTTACAGCAAAGAATACGTTGAAATATACCGATGTACTACAAAAATTAGTATATTCCTACAACCATTCGAGACACCGTAGTATTGGGATGAGACCAGTTGATGTTAATCGAGAAAACGAGAGTATTGTGTGGCAAAAACTGTATGGTGATGAGTCCAGCAAACCCATCAAATATAAATTCAGCATTGATGACCAAGTTCGGATTAGCAAAGCAAGACGTACATTCAAGAAAGGCTACTTACCTAACTGGACCGAAGAGGTGTTCACCATCACGAAGCGAGTACCCAGACGACCGCCAGTGTACAAGATTGCTGATTATCACAGAGAAGAGTTACAAGGAACATTTTACGAACAGGAATTGCAAAGAGTTACAAAGACAGATAGTGACTTTTATAGAATAGAAAGAGTAATTACATCACGCATGCGTGGTAAACGTAAAGAGTATCTTGTAAAATGGTTAGGCTACCCTGAAGATTTTAATTCTTGGGTACCAGCCGATAATGTAAAAGATATAACGAAATAAAAATGTGTGTACCTTACAATTTGTGTTCATTTGTGTATTGTTCTTCGACATGGCAACACAGTTTTATTTAACGCTTCCAAGTAATAGCTCTATGGAATATTTTCCAGATAATACTGTAGCTAATTTTAAAGTGAAGCTTGCTGAAACTATACAACTGACAGGCGACTGGGAAGTAGCTTTGTCAGAGTTATATTATCCCCATACATGGAGCACGATTCGAAAAGGTAATCAACAAACGTTTCTCTATAACGCTGGAACAAAATATGACGATACGGGTCTATCCCAAATGGCTACTATAACACCATTGGCGATCTCGTGGGGGCTTTAAACCGTAGCATGAACAAAGAGGCACGAACCAAGATAAAATTTTCTTACATTGCAAGTAAACACAAAGTCATGATCGATGTGCCTAAAGGTGGACTGGTGTGGATATCTGGTGATATTGCTACAACATTAGGGTTTCAACAAGACACCGTCATTAAAAAGAAAACCCTAAGCCCTTACGTAGCAGATGTTAACGGTGGATTTTCAGCCATGTATGTATACACCGATATCGTGGATGCACAGTTTGTCGGTGATGTCAAAGTGCCCCTACTCAGAATTGTCAATACCCAAGGAAGTTATGGTGAAAACGTGAACGTCAGTCTCCGTAATCTACAATATATTCCTGTCAAGGTGAAGTCCTTCGAATCGATTGAAGTGAATATAAAGGACGACAAAAACGAGAACGTATCATTTGGCTTCGGGAAGTCGATCGTGACACTTCACTTTAGACAGCGAAGATCTTCGTATTTCATTTAAAAACGAGACATACAATTATTCCAGACGTAAAGCAATTTCAACAGCATTATTTAAGAAGACAACAAGGTGGAAGTCTACCTGGTTTTCGAGGTGCACGTATTCAGAAAGGTTACGGCATTGGAAGTTTTTTTAAAAGTATTGCACGCTTTGCAATACCTCTGGTGAAACGAAGAGCTCAAGCTATTGGAAGAAGAGCTCTGCAAGCTGTAAAAGACGTTGGTCAAGATGTTCTGGCAGGGAAGAATGTAAAGCAAGCGATAAAAGGGGTGGTTCTGAAGCCGTGAAAGATCTTGCTCAAAAAGGGGTCCGTCGGATTACGAACCAATCAGGAGCAGGTCGTAAACGCAAACGGGTGAATTCTCCTATAAAAGTCAACACAAGACGTAAAACCGTCAGTCGTTCGCAAACTGTGAAGAAGAAAACATCTGAACCCACGGAAGCAAAGATTGGACCGTTTATAAAATATAAATCATGAGTCAAGCTTTTAGTGCCCTACATAAAGATTCGTGTGAGTGTGCAAAATCAGAATTAGATTTATTTGTAATGCCTGCTACACAGGTGGAAATGAATAAAGGATTTTGGGAAGATATAGATCCAGTATCGAGTATTGGAGCTTCAGACACCATAGAGTTTCTGTGTGCTGCAAATTCTGATGTGTATACTGATTTAGCAAACAGTTACCTACACGTGAAAGCAAAAATAACCAACAACGACGGATCTAATCTCGATGAAAATGTTCAAGTCGGACCTAGAGGAAGTAACTACGTGTCTGCGTTCCAAACCTTGTATGCTGGCACTAACAAGTTATTTCAAAATGATGGCAATGGTATTACCCGAGACGAGTATGCCAATGGGTACACTCTATTCGTGTTTGATCTGACAGCTGATCTGTGTCTGAGCGATCATATTCAACCGATTAAAAATGGAAACGTATCGATAGAATGTCAATTTGGAACGGCTCTGACAACAGCTATAAATATCGTGGTGCTTGGAGAATTTCAAAGTCTTATCGAAATTGACGCCAACCGCAACGTTCTATGTGACTTTAGCAGTTAAGATGAACACTCTACAAGTCCTGAACGTCTTGAAAAGTGATCCATTTACTGAGACCGTATTTAAAGATGTGTTACCATCGGATCGTCTACCAAGTCAGGTACCGAAAAGACCTAGAGGTTTTATTCTGAATGTGGATTCTAGTAATGGACCTGGTACGCATTGGGTAGCAATTTATCTCACCTCCGATAGACAAGGGGAATTTATGGACTTGTACCGACAAGAACCCGGATTTTATAGCAAAAGCTTTGAAACGTTTTTACGAGATCATACTAGCAGTTTTACTAAGAATGAACAGACTTTACAGTCATTAGGGTCTCGCGTGTGTGGACAATATTGTTTATTTTATGCTTTACATAGATGTAGAAATATACCCATGTCAACAGTTGTTGGCATGTTTACTGATAATAAAGAATGGAATGACATGTTAGTTTGTGACTTTATGCATAAATATTATAGTGTGTAATACAAATACAAGACAAATAATGTTGTAAACAATTCTTTATTGTAATATCAAAGCTTTACAAGGAATAAATTTATTTAACCCATTTATATGGATGTAAGTTTTTGTCTCTTCGTTTCTGTTTTTCTTTTGTTCTTTTTGATGGAGATGACGTCAGGGGGGTGGTGTCTGAAATATCTTTAGTCTTATATTCTCTTAACACACTCAAACGATTTTCGTTTCTGATAATGCCTTCGGGAACATTCATGTTTCCTAATGCTTTTGCAAAAAGCTGCCATCCAGCAGGGTTGAAATTCTTTCGTTGGCGTAGAGAATCGTTGTCCAAGTCAACAACATTTGTACCCGGAATGGGTTGTCCTTTGAACACCATCTGTCCTTGGTCATTCCATCCTATGAGGTCTTTATTCGCTTTAAGTTTCTTAACCAACTGTCGAGCTCTTGATTTCATTGTTACAGGCACACTTTCTAAAATGTCAGTTTCTATCTCTCCAGGCAACTCAGAGGGTGTTGTTTCAGCAGTCTCTTCTGTATTCACTGATTCTTCAGGTTTATCATCGTCTGCTATGGGCGTCGATATGACGTTTACACGTACTGGGCTACTCATTCGTTTATCGTAATAATTCAGATAACGTTGAAGCGACTGATCGTACATTTTCACTTTCTCGTCTTGTGTTATATCTTGACGTTTAAGAAGATTTTGCATTTCTGAATCTAGTTCATTCACCTGCGCTGTTAAAGGAGTGACCAAGGGTTTCTTTCGATCTGTGATATGTTCTGGAACTAACACCAATCTCCTGACGTGTTCCATTATTTGGTTAAAAAACTCGCCAGTTGTTCAAGTACAGGAGATAAGAGAAATGGTAGAAAACCTTCGCCTTCTTGTAGAATAACTTTCTTTCTTTTTGTTACTGGATGACGTTTATCAGCAACAAACTTAATATGATCGTTATAAGGGGCTAGTTTCCTTGCTGTTTTCGGAGTAATCTTAATTGTTTCACACCACACATTCAAAAGACACTGTCTAATGGCTTCTAATATATCGTCGTCGGCAGCTTTTATAATTGCGTTTCGCAGTTGAGGATTACACTTTGCCAATACTTTTAAAACATCGCAGTTCCTTCTTACACAAGCAGACATGGTCAAATGATCGCATTGTCACTGAACAGGCCCTTTTATACTCTGGGCTGGTACACATAGTGGGTGTCAGTCGGAAAGATCCCGGATCTTACTCGGATTTCGTCGGGACATGTCGGAGTGAGATCGACAAACAAGTAGGAATATGGCTCTCTAGTCGCCATCTGATAGGCTTGCTGGAAAAACTTGGTGTTGCTGGGATACAACTG
This sequence comes from Paragorgia papillata, assembly GCA_035771165.1. NCBI lineage: Eukaryota > Metazoa > Cnidaria > Anthozoa > Scleralcyonacea > Coralliidae > Paragorgia > Paragorgia papillata. The sequence continues at coordinate 578,257 of JAWNZC010000155.1, forward strand.
TTTAGCCAGATGAATAACTTGACTAGCATCGCGGATATTTTTCGTGAGGACTAAGTAACTAGCGTTGAGAGAGATGGTACGATGATCTTTACTTTGATGGAACAGGTTTTCCACGATATAAATTACACTGAGATTCCCATGGTGCGATTTTTTCGTAAAAAGTTTAGCAATTTCAGCGTCTTTTTCACCCATCATGTCATCAATGATAAATAGATTTCTTGTTTGGGGATTAATGCTATCCAACATCGATTGGGGCAAACCTTGGACAAACTGAATCCCTGGAATTAGGGTTTCTATTTCAGCAAATGTATCTTGGTATTCCGAGTAGAAATACATGATATTTTCTGGAGCAGGGTCGATCATGATTTGGGCGTTGGCTAACAATTCCTTGACAAAGGATGTCTTCCCCGTCTTGGTCCCCCCAGAGACCATGAGCCCGAAAGGATGTGTTAACTGTATGGAGTACATAGTTAAACTGAACAGAACGCTTGTGAAATCTTATTTATACCATTTTGGCCGCTTAGTACATTGTACCCGTTTTGTGTACTTAGTATTTCGGATAAGTCTGTGTAATTCGTTTAACAAAGTTTCTAAATCTATAGGAGAAGCTTTAGCGCTAATCAAATACGACTGTCTATCTTTTGAGGACAATTGATGGAAGTCAGCCAAATGGTTGGACAATTTGAGTAAACTTTTCTTTCCACAGATGGGGCAGTCCTTACGCTTCCGAGGCATGATGTACACTAAACGTTTAGAGTTTTAGCGACAACTTAAATTACGTTAAATTCTCAAGGACTTATGTGTCCCGGAAGGACTTTATTTGATAATTAGTCCCGTTTGAATAATACAACATGTGCCCTCTCTGATCCCCCAGGAGCCTATGTTACCCCATTATCAAATTGTGTATAAACCGTGAATCAATGAATCCTAAGATTGAATCATTGAATCCTAAGATTGAATCATTGAATCCTAAGATTGAATCATTGAATCCTAAGACTGAATCCTAAGGGTTTTATATGCGCCCCGTTTGAATATACATCATGTACCCTTTCTGATCCCTCAAGGAACCCCATGATCCAATTTTTTATAAAGAGAAAATATAGAACCTTGAATGTAAGCGCTAGGGTGGCCAAATGGTTAAGGCGCTGGGTTTAAAGTCCCTGGGTTCGAATCCCACACCTGGCAATTATTTTTCTTCAAAACAAGACAACTGGTAGTGTTAATAAAAGATATAATTTTCCTATTTACAAGCACACACAAAAGTTTAAAAATATTTACAAACACACAAAGTTAAAATCCATAAGGTAAAGTATCAAAGGTATCTACAATCACACGTTTATTATATACAATCCTATAGTCCTTATTCTCACGCTTTGTTAACACACTCTTATTATTTTTATCACGCACAATTTTAAACGGAATATGTACAGACATATTCTAGGTCCTATAATTTAATGTAATCCCTCGCACTTTGCACATCGTTTTACCCGTGTTTGTTTCATAGGCGTAATTTTTGGGTCCACCAGATACGAAGGTCGTAATATGATCGCCATCGAGCTCATCGGTAAGCTCTCCAAGGTACGAACCGGTGGGTGGTTCCCAATCTCCCTCCTTGGACACATAGATCACCGAGTCTGTGTCGAAGTACAGGACGCGGCGATCGAGTTGCTCGAGGACACCATCAGCAGCGATAACGACGTTCGTCTTTCCGCTAGCTTCGATGAATTCGTCGACGTGTTCGAAGTGGACCTCAATCAGTTCATCGTTGATGAAATTGGCATCGGTCACATTAATCTTATCGCTGGAGAGGAGGTCGAAGTATACGGCGGGATCTGACACAATCTTGACTTGCGTCATATTGGGACGCTGAGCGAATTTACCTAATAACACAGGAACAAAACAATCACTAAACACATCTATGAGATATACTACCCCTAAAAAAGAAAATAGTCATTAGATGGTAACATAGAAAGAATAAACGTTAAGTTCTCAAAATTACTTACCCCAAAAGGAATTCAGCATCAGCTTGCTCAGCGCCCTGAGACCAGGGTTCTTGGTGATGTGGTTCGGATCTAACCGAATACCTTCGTTGGCAGCATAATCAGCGATATATTGGGCCTTCTTCTCGTCCGTGTCGCATTCTGCCGGGAAACCACTAGCCTCTTGCTTAATTTTTAGGAACGTGTCTACATAATCCTTAAAGAGACCATCAGTGTGCTCGGGGAAATGCCACACCTCGTTAATCTTTAGCAGCTGGTAGCCCATCTCCATTGCTTTCTCCAACTCCAAGGTGACCCAGGTACCGTGTAGAACTCGGTCGACATCGAGGTGGTCACATGGTTCTTGTTGCAGGGTGTCGGCACAGGTACGGCAGAGCGGAAACATCAGTTTGCCTTGGGTACGATGAGGAAGAACGGGTTGATAGAGACCATGAGGAGGCAGAACGGAACACTTCACTAAGCCAAAGTACTCGTCGATAGGTTTGAAGTTTTCGGTGATGATCTCTGGGTGGCCCAGTGGGTATTCGCCGTACTTGTTGCGCCATGGGTAGAGGCTGCAAAAGTCCACGTAGTGGATCTTCTCATCGGGCCGAGTTTCGTAGTAAAGGCGAGTCGCGTTCGTTCTCCCGCCGAAGAAATCTTCTCGTGGTTGCAGAGGTTCCGAAATCTCAAAGCGATCGAAAAAGGTCTTCATTTCAGGGCCTGCAGCGAGCTGACGGTCGATATCACACGTCCAAATTTCGACGACGTTGTACCCATTTTCCTTCAGGAACTGAATCTTTTCCAGGGTTCTTTGGCGGAGGTCGTGCATGGTAAGATGGTTGACTGGATTGATGGTGTCTCTGGCGTAGCAGCGTTCACATCCATGCCACAGGCAGCCCTGTATCTCCCATACGGTGTTTGTTTCGGCGTTGTACCCGTCTACGAGATACTTTCCAATACGTTGCTCTCCATGGTTTCGTGCATGGCGGATCACAATGTCGTCTCGAAGGGCAATCCAGGTCAACATTTTGAGCGCAGTGATCGATTGCTTATTCTCGGGTCTATAACCATAGGGTGGAATAACGGCGATGGTGTTTTCACGCAGAAATGTTTTGCGAAAAACCAGGTTGCAAGCGGAGGCGATGGTGAGGCAAGAGGCAAAAGGGTCCACATCGGTGACTTGACGGAACAACTCACGAAACTCCAGACAACATTGACGGAGAATATCGACATCGGACTGGCAGTAGCTCAGGATTTCGGCTTGAAAGTCGAAGACATACTCTTGATTCTGAAGCTCGTTGTACCACACGTAAAACTTCTCTCGATCACCGGGACTCATACCATCAGGATCGTAGAATTTGGCTTCAGGAAGGGGTCCAACATAGTCTTGGTTCTCGGCGCGGTTAAAGAAATGTGGAAAGTAGCCTTTCTGGAGTTCAGTAATGCCAAAGGTTTTTGGAAAGTCTGCCAAACGCATAGGGATGAAACAGAGTGAGTCGATGAACTTGATATTCCTTTCTGGCACGAAGAGAGAAAGTATTTTTGCACCGCGAGTAATCACCTCAGGAGTTATGACATTCTTATAAAGGTACTGGAGGATAAAGTACCCATCATACGCCTGAAAATTGTGCGCGATGAAGGTAGTATTGGCGTTCTCCTTGAAGAGCCATTCGCAGAACTCATCCTTGGTGTTTGGACCGGAAAACACGAACTCGTCGCCGCTTTCGTTTTGGACCACGCAAAGATTGGGGATGTGTTGGCCGTCGTCTTGTGTACATTCGAAATCAAAAAACATTAAGGTCTGGTCTCTTTCATCGCCACCATTCTCACCGTCCACCTCGACATCGTTGTCGAGGAACTCGTTGCGTTGGCTTTCTTGGGCACGTTGCTGGTTCCTCTCAACTATGGGCTGGATGTAGCATTGGTGGTTCTCTGGTTTGACGTACTTTTGGCATACGGTGCATCGAACTTTGCCACAGTGATGATCGTGGATGCTGGCTCGGGTGACGACACGTTGACATTTTTGGCACTTGGTGAGCGAAGAACAGAGAGGTTTTTGTTGTCCAACGGATGCCTTGTGGCGGGCGAAGCATTCGTCGCTTTTAAAAAACCGATTGCAGTCTTTGCAAAATTTCCACTTGACGACAGGACAGTTCTGGGTGTTGCACAGCTTGCACAAGTCTCCACACAGATGATCTGTTATCTTGTCGTAGCCTTTCTTGCACGTATGGCAGTACTGCTTTCGAGTGAGGAAGGCTGGCATGCTGGTGATAACGTCGTAGTGGTTATCGTGGTGGTAAAGGTAAAGGTGTTTCTCAGCTTCAGGACCGGAATAAATTAAGGCATTCAAATGTTCCTTGGAAACGACGTTGAGCTGGTATCCAGGGAGGACAGCCTGGAACTTCTGGATCTCCAGGATCCCGCAGGGACCCAGGGGGACACCAGCGGTCTCGTGGAGTTCGTGGGCCAAATGTGCTTGCAAATGACAACGTGGGTTGCGAATAGAGTTGATGCGTGAGTCTTTATCCAATTTCGCTTTGGCAACGACGATGGCTCTCGCACAACAAAGTTCATCTTTGTTTTTGATCTGAATGAGACACCGTTTCTTGTTGAGATAACTCTTTAAGTTGACTACATCGCGCCGTTTTCGTGCACCACCATGAGGCATTTCGACGTGAACTACGTTGACGTTGACTGACTCGTCTAACGTAAACTGAGTGTTGGATTGGACAACACGTTCGACTGCGGCCAGGAATTTCTCGGGGGTCAGGCGGTCACGTTGAAGAAAAGGTAAAGAAATGGGTCGGTCGAGTTGTTGGGAGTTTAAGATGAGGCGAACTTGATCGTGGGGAGCCATGCCATCAGTTAAACGATTAAATAAGTGCTTAAAAGCACTGTTCAACACAGAAACAACATTCGAAACCCCGTGAATATTTAAATCGTTAAACTGAACAGTATAGTCGGTACCTGTAGTCTTGAACTTGCGAACATCACCTGCTTGGCCGACTTGATGGTAAAGTACTCCTCGGGTTTTAAACGTTTGACTGGAGATTCATCGTCGCCACGCTTACGTTTGCTGCCTTCGCCCACTTGACTCTCCATTGGCTCGGGTGGAGGAGAATCAGGCTGTTCATGGTATCCACAGGGAACTTCTTCGTCTGGACACAAGAACTCGTCGTTGGCCCAATCCTCCTTGAATTGGCGGCGTTCGTCGTCGGACCAATTGGCCATTAAATCGGGTATCACACCGGCCGGTGTCTCGGTCTCCCGTTGAATATCTTCGGCCAACGCGTTGGTCCAAAATACGATCTTCTGTTGAAGGACAGCCCGTTTCTGCTCCTCAGTGAGCACGAACGATTGCTCCAAAAACTCCAAAGCGCCCTCGCTTTCACATGCCTTAATCATATCAATCTAGAAACATATAAGAGAATTAAATATACAGCCTAGTTTTATTCGACCAAACGTTTCATAAATGTTCAATAAATCAACTTACCATTTGAGACATCTTGATCGCAACCAAAATAAGAAAATAAATCCAGTAAAACTTTCCACAACACACTCCAAAAGACTTTCGATCTTACTCGTGAGAGAACAGAATTCGAATGAGACGACGCGACGCTGTACATTCTCTATGGTAACAGCCCTGCTTGCCCAAACACGTTTCATTGTTTTATCCGTTAATGAGTTTTTAACGAGTTTCCTACATGTGACTTATGCAATTATCAGTAATTTTACCCCTTATTATCCTCATCCGTCTCTTGAATTCCCTATTAAATATTCTACACTATGCAAAACATCCTCTACGTCGTGTGCACTCAACCATCCCTTAGCCAAATAATAATTCGTCTGTATTTAGATAAGTCAATACATCTCAAATCGTTTATCGTTCTCCTTTAATACGGCTTCTCGAATTGATTCTTCATTCAAGGATTCGTTCACTCTATACACTAGGGTTGATTTGGTGGTTTACACAGTTGTACAGGTCTTGGTGTTCGGTAAGTAAGGATTCTAAGTGAAAAGACAGAGTGTCTTTATCGATATGAATGTTAGTTTTCTTTAATTCGTCGTAAATAATATCCATGATACGCTCTTAACGTCTACGTGATACGCTCTTAACGTCTACGTGCCTCACAAGTGTTGACTATCCGTAGGGTAAAGTGTATAAATATGACGTAGCATAAATAATGAGGTTAGGGTTAGGAGTCCCCAAGGAACCTGAGAAATAATGATGTAAGCATAAATATTGAGGTTAGGGTTTGGAGGTCCCAAAGGAGCCTGAGACATAATGACGAAATCAGATTAGGGTTAGACTGTCCCAAAGGAGCCTGAGAATGAATAATTAAAAATTGAATATTTAATGAGGCGGCATCCCTTTGTGGTCTATAGTGGGGGTATTACTACTGTTGTGCTGACAGTATTTTGATGAGCCTGCAGGGCAAGTCAAAATACAAACGAGTAAAAATATACAGCGATACTTACACACCAAAACATCTTATAAGAGATTTATTATACAACTGCTCTGATCAACAAATTTTTATGGAAAAAGAAAACTCTAAAAAGGCCAGAGAAGTAGCGTGACTTGCACCAAGACAAAATAATAAGCATACATGAAGTAGTCTCCCATGTGATAAATTTGATTGGCTAATAAAATACTGAATGCAGTTGTATAATAAATATATATATATTGTATAATAATGTATTGTATAGTAATGAATATTACTTAATGCAGAATGAAATACATACGGTACACATAACTTTTTGCATATAAACAAGATATATATGCTTGTACATGTAGCAAGTCTGAATAAATGATATGCATTCATTCACACAGGATGCTTTTCCCACCATATTAATTGTGGCTTCAAGCCTTTGAATTACAAGGAATCTTGGGTAAAAAGAAAGATGTGGCACTAAGTTTGAATGGGGGGGGGGGGGGTGATGTTTCCAAGATATACTACTCGACCTGTAAATGACATGTTAGTTCAGGGAGAACACATAAATACACTGGATGTGCTACAGTATTAGGCAACCGCTATTCTTTGTATTAATACACTACAAGACGTTCGTCAGCAGTGATGTAGGAGGCATGTTGATCTTGGAGGGGCACAGCTTCAAAAGGGCACTTTGTTCAGGGGGTAGGACTTCAGAAGGACACTTTAAACACAGGTTTTATCATAAAATGGCAATTTTCTGTTCCAAAAAGGGCACTTCATGATAAAGTTGGGGGGGGAGTGCACCATGCCCCGTTTTCCCCCTCGTTCCTACGCCCCCTGTTCGTCAGCCCCACAATAGGGAAGCTATAACTTTGTCATTCAAAACTTTCCTAAAAATTCAAAATAATTACCATCTAAATGCCAACATGCGTTTGCTCCATCGCTTCTGTAAACTCTTCTATGTAGCCGTCTTGCTTTTCGCTCTTGTACCCCATCCGGGTCAATTTCTCTCATCAACCTCGCGACAACGTGGCGACTAACGTGTATGCCATGTCTTAAACGCAAGGCATGCCAGATGCTTCTATATCCAGAAAGCCTTCCTCCTCCCTGCAGTTCCTCACCAATAACGGCCTTTAAGTGATCCTCGTCAAACTGAGTTCCTTTTCGCTTGAGTCCCAAAGACCTTAGACGTCTCTTAACAGTTCTCAGGGGCATGTTAATGCCGTTTCCAGCCAGGAGGCCAACTATGGCATCGTATGGGTAACCACGATCAAAATACAATCTTATCAGATCATTAGCTACTCGAACACACGAGCAGCTATTACAATACGTTCCCTCTGCTTCGTTGTTTGGACTGCCACATCCTGGACAAGACATGCTACACGACCTTTCTGGCTCTCCACTATTTTGTTACTTTCTTTACTTAAAGTTAACTTTTTGGCTGCGTTTTTCGTTCCAAAATGCAAGGAAATGATCGGAACACAAGTCTGTGTTTCTGGAAGAAATGTTTCAACGATATATATTGCGAATTTGATGAAAACCTTCTGCCTTGAAAACGGCTATGGAATCAACCAAGCGAAGTATTCACTCGGTTTTGAAACTCCTGTCTGTTCTAAAGGACACTCATCTTGTAACGAAGTTTTCGTAGGATTATTAGAAGGAACATTTCCACGACCTAATATCTTTGTTGGGACTAAATACTTTGACGTAAATATACAAGAAATTGGACTTTTTGGACCGATATCGGGAAATTATGCTTTTGGAAATACTTTGCATTTATCGAAAGCGATTTGCATAACACTACTTATCGTCTCGACTAATGACTTGGAACAAGGCACTCTAAACTATAATTGGAAAATAGACTTTAGAAATCGACAAAGCCTTGCGGTATTTGCTTGTGAGTATCTAAATGGTGTTAAAATAAACAAATTTAGGAAGAAACGTCGATGCTGGTCGGTAAAGAAAATGTCATATTATAACAACTCCACGGCTACGTTCTGTTTACTTCTGAAGAGTGGTGACATAGAAGAAAATCCCGGCCCGGTGAGCACGAATAAAAAGTCGACTGCACCTAGATGTAATGAGTGTGAGAAGGCTGTAGCCAAAAAACAAAAGCGATGTGTATGCATTCAGTGCTTCGATTTTATACATGTAAAGTGCGCAAGAATATTTAACATTAAAGAAATCTCTGCTGCGATTCCCATGAAATGGACATGCCATAGATGTATAGGAAGTTCACTTCCCTTCTACATGGATACGATATCTGATGGCGAACCGGAATACGACAATGGCACTGATGACATCGTCACTCAAAATTTACATCTAGACGCTCTCACCGAAAGGGAGGCACAGTTAAAAGTAATGCATATCAACACTCAAAGCATGGTGTCTACGTTTGATAATCTATTGATCACTGTAAAGGAGTACCCGTTCAATATCATTGCCATGAGTGAAATGTGGTTGAAGGACAATAACTTACTCCTCCAGTATGTAACGATACCCGGATATTGTCATGCTTTTCGAAATCGAGAGAAATCAAAGGGAGGCGGGGTTGGGGTATATATCAAGGAATCGATTAAATTTAAAAGACGCAAAGACATCGAATCTAGACACCCCCAAATGGAGCATCTTTGGATTGAAGTTCCCGGTCGAAACAAAAACAGTCAGCTTTTAATTGGAACGATTTATCGATCAGAGAGTCAGATGAATTACCAGGATTGGTTGCATGCATTTGATGCTCTTCTAGGTGATCTCACAATTTCATGGGACGGATTGCTAATGATCACTGGTGATTTTAACGTAAACCTGCTTAAACATGACCTGGCAATGACAAAACAGTATACAGACATTCTGGACTCATTTAACCTAAAACAACATGTAACAAAGCCAACGAGAACAACAAAATCATCCGCTACTCTCATTGATCATATTATAACAAATATACCTCAATGTGTAACACACACTGACGTCCTACCCTGTCCCCTGATTAGCGACCATGACGCACCATATGCAACTCTAAATATTCGTGTGTCAAGATATGCACCAAGATATAAGTTTATACGAAATGAAAAACAGTTCAACGAAAATGCATTCATCGAGGATTTTTCAACCATCCCTTTTGAAGTAGTGTATGCTCTTGAAGATCCAGATGAAAAAGCGGAGACCCTACAAAATCTTATTCAAGAATGCCTGGAAAGACATGTTCCAGTCAAACGAACTAGATTAACGAGGCCACCTGCTCCATGGATGAATGATTCAAATATTCGTTTGCTACAAGAGCAATGTAGATCGAAACGGTTCAAGCACATAAAAAACCACCCAATGAAGATAACTGGCACGCCTTCCGAGAAGTTAGAAACAAATTGAAAATCGTTATAAAAAAGGCAAAACGATGTTTTACAATTAAAGCCCTCTCCTCTAAAAGACCAAAAGATGTTTGGAAGGTGATTCATCGAATTCTAAACCCCAGTCCTCAACCCTTGCGTGCAGATCCAAATCAACTGAACAGCCATTTTGTTTCAACCTCCGAGCGAATTACAGGATCATCGCCAGCTGCTACTGATGGAGATCTTTACCATGTAATTGAATCACTATCGGAAAATCTTGAAACTCCTTTTTCACTACAACAGGTAACCTACAATGACGTCCTTAGAGAGATCAAAGGATTGAGATCGGACTGTTCTTGTGGTCCTGACAATGTTCCTGTAAAGTTTATAAAGCTAGTTGCTCAACACTTAGCATCTCCACTCACGCACGTTTTGAATACATGCATCTCAAAACAGACTTTTCCAGCTATTTGGAAACTGGCTCGTATCAGTCCGATTCCTAAAGTCAATGATCCTAAGTACAATGATGACTATCGCCCTATTTCTATTCTTCCCGTACTTTCAAAAGTATACGAAAAGTTAGCACTTCGTCAAATCGCAGATTTTCTTTCTAATAAAAGTATACTCCATCAAAACATCAGCGCCTATCGCAAGGGGCATTCAACAACCACGGCGTTGTTAGCTATGCGAGATGACATCCGAATGGCCATGAAGCGGGGCGAGATAACACTTTCTGTTATGGCTGACTTTTCGAAGGCTTTCGACACGGTAGCTCATAAAACGGTACTATTGAAACTTCACTCTCAAGGTTTTTCTAAAGATTCTCTCCGATGGATAATGCATTATTTAACTGGAAGGCGCCAATTTGTCCAAATTGATGACCATGTATCGGAAAAAATTAATGTTACATCTGGCGTGCCACAAGGATCGATTTTAGGTCCCGTGCTGTTCAATCTCTACGTAAATGATCTACAATCGTGGAATAATTACATTGGGACACAGCGTATGTCAAGTGACTTATGTGCGCACGCGATTTAACTTTAAAATGTGCCCTCCCCTCCCCCCTCCGATCAACGTTGCGACAGAATTTTTGTTTTCTAGGCCTCAGAAGTATCCCCTGGAAATCAACATTGATTGGTGGGGGGTGGGGAGGGGTAAAGCAACGTTATTTATCCCACGATAGTGAAATAAGCAAGAAGGAAGCTAATTGATGCTTTAGTGTCCCAATGAATTATTCTCAGATTGTCTGAAATAAGCGCAAGTCATAAATATTAATACCAGGGTCACATTTTTATTGATTACACACTCAATGAAGGTCAGGGTTACTATTAACGACTATGGGATGACTATTAGTATCAGTGAAATAATTTTCCGATTGTTTCCGATTCGTATCGGTTGACCGGCACAGTACTCCACTACAGTACTCCACTAAAATAGGTCTATATTCGAAAGAACTGAGTCTTCTTTAGACAGTTTTTTTGTTGAAGTGATAGATATTTACTTAATCTTCACTGTAAGCGCTGAATTATTGCTGTCCAGACCCTTTTACTCAGATAAATAACAGTACTCCACCAAATTCGTGGTAATAAGTTAAAAGATAATCTAATTATAATATTATTTATGCCGTAGATGGAGTACTGTTAAAAATACGGTTTAAGTTAGGTATTTTGCTACCTCAATGTTACCAGCATATAGAACTTTATCTGTATCATAAGCGTGATAGAGACAGTTGTTATTTAGAACGTGTTTATGCGGGAAATACGCAGTAAAGCCATGGAGTACTGTGCAGGAGCCATTATAATAGCACAGCTAATTATAAATGCAGTCTTTACGCTTATTTTGTTAGGTTGTAATTTAATACGCGGGCCAAATAAAACGCAAGTTTCTACTGTTTTGTGCTTATTTAGAACGACTGAAGTGGACACGGATAGTAAAAGTAAACCACTGACAACCTATGAGTGTGGGTTTAGTATTTTGTTTGACTCCCTTTCATCACACAGTCAATTCGGTTAGGTAGACGTGCGATCGCTTCATCAATTGTTGCGGTCTTCGCAACAGCGAAAGCTGGTTCATTGAAATGTTGAAATAATTCGTTTATAATTCTGCCGTGTAATTTTAGTTCCACTGTTTGCTTTTTATCCGTTATTTATTATTTTGGCAGTGCGTAATTTCAATTCATTGATATTGAATATTTTCAGACAATCGTGGAATAATTACATTGGGACACAGCGTATGTCAAGTGACTTATGTGCGCACGCGATTTAACTTTAAAATGTGCCCTCCCCTCCCCCCTCCGATCAACGTTGCGACAGAATTTTTGTTTTCTAGGCCTCAGAAGTATCCCCTGGAAATCAACATTGATTGGTGGGGGGTGGGGAGGGGTAAAGCAACGTTATTTATCCCACGATAGTGAAATAAGCAAGAAGGAAGCTAATTGATGCTTTAGTGTCCCAATGAATTATTCTCAGATTGTCTGAAATAAGCGCAAGTCATAAATATTAATACCAGGGTCACATTTTTATTGATTACACACTCAATGAAGGTCAGGGTTACTATTAACGACTATGGGATGACTATTAGTATCAGTGAAATAATTTTCCGATTGTTTCCGATTCGTATCGGTTGACCGGCACAGTACTCCACTACAGTACTCCACTAAAATAGGTCTATATTCGAAAGAACTGAGTCTTCTTTAGACAGTTTTTTTGTTGAAGTGATAGATATTTACTTAATGTTCACTGTAAGCGCTGAATTATTGCTGTCCAGACCATTTTACTCAGATAAATAACAGTACTCCACCAAATTCGTGGTAATAAGTTAAAAGATAATCTAATTATAATATTATTTATGCCGTAGATGGAGTACTGTTAAAAATACGGTTTAAGTTAGGTATTTTGCTACCTCAATGTTACCAGCATATAGAACTTTATCTGTATCATAAGCGTGATAGAGACAGTTGTTATTTAGAACGTGTTTATGCGGGAAATACGCAGTAAAGCCATGGAGTACTGTGCAGGAGCCATTATAATAGCACAGCTAATTATAAATGCAGTCTTTACGCTTATTTTGTTAGGTTGTAATTTAATACGCGGGCCAAATAAAACGCAAGTTTCTACTGTTTTGTGCTTATTTAGAACAACTGAAGTGGACACGGATAGTAAAAGTAAACCACTGACAACCTATGAGTGTGGGTTTAGTATTTTGTTTGACTCCCTTTCATCACACAGTCAATTCGGTTAGGTAGACGTGCGATCGCTTCATCAATTGTTGCGGTCGTCGCAACAGCGAAAGCTGGTTCATTGAAATGTTGAAATAATTCGTTTATAATTCTGCCGTGTAATTTTAGTTCCACTGTTTGCTTTTTATCCGTTATTTATTATTTTGGCAGTGCGTAATTTCAATTCATTGATATTGAATATTTTCAGACAATCGTGGAATAATTACATTGGGACACAGCGTATGTCAAGTGACTTATGTGCGCACGCGATTTAACTTTAAAATGTGCCCTCCCCTCCCCCCTCCGATCAACGTTGCGACAGAATTTTTGTTTTCTAGGCCTCAGAAGTATCCCCTGGAAATCAACATTGATTGGTGGGGGGTGGGGAGGGGTAAAGCAACGTTATTTATCCCACGATAGTGAAATAAGCAAGAAGGAAGCTAATTGATGCTTTAGTGTCCCAATGAATTATTCTCAGATTGTAGCTGTGAAATTGCCTGAAGAAGTAAAATGTCACCAATATGCTGACGACACCACTATGTATGCTCATTGCAAACCGGCAAAGCTACAACATTGTCAATCTGAGATGCAGACAGCATTGAATACGTTGGATTCCTGGTCTACAGAGTCCAACCTGACACTAAATCCTTCCAAAACGAAAGTTATGTTGTTTTCAACGCAGCAAATGTCACATGTCCACAAACTGGAAAACAGCGACATTGCACTTAATTGCAACGGAATTGATCTTGAGAGAGTATATTCTTTCAAATTATTAGGCACTCAAATGAATGAACATTTGTCGTGGACAGAACACGTAAAGAAAACGATATCTTCATGTTATTCAATCCTTGCAATATTACGAAAACTAAAACACCTTGCGCCGTTTCATGTGAAAAAGCAACTTGCTGAATGCCTCGTTCTTTCGAGACTGGACTACAATAGCTGTGTTGTGGAGCCTATTCCAGCATATTTAATTAAACGTTTATCCCGGGTGCAATTATCTGCCGCAGCTTTTGTGACTAATCACTATGCCAAAGAGATTGATTTACTAAAACTTGGCTGGCTACCCTTAATAGAACGTCGTGAATACCATTTGCTGAAATTAGCCCACAAAGCCCTGCATAGTTCAAAATGGCCATCTTATCTTCCATTGGAACGTTATATTCCATCAAGAACACTTAGATCATCATCTGATGGAATTCAACTGGTAGTACCAAAAATAGATGGCTCTTTTCAATATGCTTGTGCCAAAACTTTTAATCGTCTTTCAAAAGACATTAGGAACTGTATAAATCACGTACAGTTTTCCAGACTTTTAAAAACTCATTTAATTAATTCAGCGAAAGAAAGACACAATCTAACATAATACTTATATATATATTTTATTCTTCTTTGTAATTTTAATAGTATATAATCTCAAAATTTTATCTTTTATCTGTAAGCATATCGTATATATTTAAGTTATAGTTAATTTGTATTACTTATACTTAATTGTTAATATATGTAATTTTTGCGGATGAAGAGCCACTAGTTGGAATGCCGTAATAAATCGTTATTATTATTATTATTATTATACATTGATTTTCCTGGTCGTTAAAACTTAAAGAACCACAAAAATCGAAACGCTTTTTATATTGTGGTCAACAGCCATACGCTGACCGTTTCACTGACGGCTCACTTGTATGACGTCATGCGCGCGCACAGTTTCACTTTTTTTTATGTGTGTGCGTGTTTTTTATTATATTGTTTGTATAATTTTATTTTTATTTGCGGGGGTGCGGTACTTTTATTTGCATGTAGTATTATCTATTTGGGAACGGATAGACATTTTTATTTGTGAGTGTTGATTTTTATTTGTGTGTTTGTCTTTTTAAATGGTGTAAACTATTTTATTTATGTGTGTTCCTTTTTCTTATATGTGGTGGCCCTTGTGAGCCACCGTATGAATTGACTCATACATAAAGCCATAATAGGAAACAAAGTCAATTGAAAACATTTTAAACCAAGTTTACTATAATTTATAATGTTTCCTTGCTATTCTTGTAACATCTTCAGAGTATTAATTTACATGTGTCAAAATCAATGTAAATCTACTGTACAGTATATAGTAATACCGTGACAGTATGAGTATATATATATATATATATTTACCTGAATTTTAACATTTTTGATTTGGATGGCTGCATGTCTACATGTACAGTATCATTATTTATATGTAGCACGTACATCACACTTTTAGCAAAATAATATACATTTATACAATCTAGCTGTGCTCATAGTGAAGTGGAATCTACAGTGTAACTGTCTAGTAGAATCTGGTAAATGATTAACCAGATAGTACTATAGCTGACCTCTTGGAATCATGAAACTTCATGGAAAAAGTGTTTTTATGCAGTTGTCTGAATTTGACTGTAAATTAGTGATGGATAGACAAAGTTGAAAATACTCAACATCTTGTTCACACTTAATACATCAAAGGAAGGAATATGACACATGAGCTTATTTTCAGGCCATAAAATAACAGGTACAGTACACAGTATGTGACATGTTCGCTGCATACATGTGTTATATACTGTGGTTGCTGATTCATAAGTTAAAATATTACCTGTGGAGTTTCATCTTTCCAAAGTTACAGTTGTAGTGGAGTATTCCTTTTACTGGCTTCAGTCCTTAGGTATGACCTAAAATTAATATACTTATAAAATTATACAAACATGATTCATGGTTTAATTTCCATTGACACATTACACAATGTTAAATGTTAATAGCATTATTTAATTTGTCTTGATTCTTTTAGGTTTTTCAACAAAATAATTCTTAATAATATTAAACTTTTGTGGATATCTGAACCTGATGTGGATGAAGAATATCCGATTGCTGCCCAGCATTGAGTCGAGGTACTGTATTTTCTTCTCTGTCATATTAATAACCTTTAGATTAATTAGAACAATAGAATAATACAGTACGAGTGTTTTATTCTTGTAATGACTAAATGTTTGTTGACAACTTGACAATAGAATGTTACAGGGTGTACTTACACCCAGAGTCCAATGTGAATTGAGGTGTACAGGTATAAAGACCAGATCATATGTAAAGATATCAATCTGTAAAAATGGACACACTATTAGTTATCATTTGGTCACACATGTATTATATGAATCACAAAATTACACACTGTAATAATGTACTACAGTGGCACAACATACCTTTGATGTCGATTTAGCTACAGCAAGTGCCCCATGCATGGATAGTTTTGTATAAAAGAATGTAATGAAGCTGTGAATCTTTGGAAAACCTACAGACTTAAGTTTTAATAGTGAAAAGAATTAGCATCTTTAGATGGGAGAAAATTGAGAATACTCTTTCTGAGACCCAAACATTTCCAAGGGTGTATGCTCCAGTCCTCTATGTCTCTCAAATGCTAAGAGGGAAAGTATATGATGCAGCTGATGCATATTCTTCATCATTAGTTTATGGCAAGTCAAAGATTCACATGACTATCCTGCAAAGAGCAACAATGTTTTGGGGTAACATGGTTAATATAAATTTGTCAAAAAAATCGGGATTTGCCTCCCCCCCCCTAGTTGGCAGATTTCAGTTTGCACCCCCCACATACAAAATTTTCTAGGGGTGGCCCCGATGATGTTAGTAGGAGTGGTTGACGATTATACCAGCATGAAATTTTAGCCAGAGTAATTAACTAGCATAGCCAGAGTAAAATTATATACTAGTATGCGGCTGTCAATACAGGATTGGGTTAGTGGTAAATAATATACTTATATACAGTACTAGTATCTATAGTGTAGGGTACATGTACCTGAGTATTTCGTTGGTTTATAAGCTGCATATAAAAATTGATGATCTATAATAATTGGTTAAAAAAAATGACTGAAAATCAAGTTGAATTCTATGTAGTGGTAAACACAGTCCCTGGCTGTTTATGCATGGTATACAGTCAACTCTCTCAAAGCAGACACCCTTCTAATGCAGACACCTCTCTAAAGTGGACAGCTAATCTTGGCAGCTCATACATTATTTACTATAATAAAACTCTTTCTAAGGTGGACACCTCTCTAAGGTATATATATATTATACAGTTTGATGACCTAGAAATACTAAGCAGGTACTGTAGCTAGTTGCGTCCTTGTCCCCCCGGTTTCTTCAGAAAATTTTAAATAGTGAAGACAAACCAAATGACCCAGATTCTGAGTTGTAAAATCCTGATGCTTTTGTCCTAGGTAATTAGACAATGATTTTAAAACAGAAAGTCGCAGTCACTTATAACAATAAGTAATGTACTGTCAGTTTGTTCTTTTACCAGGACTTCCAATTTCAAGTTTACCAGGAGACATTAAATATATATATATATATATAGTTCAATCTACAGACACGGTGTTTCGCTCTACAACAGCTCATCAGTGTAGCTTGGAACAATCTGAATGAATTTCATCGATTACTTATACACATGCGATCGTCGGTGACAACCGCATGTGGGAGAGCATCGGTGAAGTACATTCAGATAGCGTGAAGTGCGCATGGGCCCAGAGTGCTCAAACTTCCACAAGGGTAGTGAGCGTTGCATTATCGCTAATAGGTACCCACGGCAACTTCACAGAGTGCTCAACAATACCAAAGTGAAGGAGCGTACATAGTTCAATCTACAGACACGGTGTTTCGCTGTACAACAGCTCATCAGTGTAGCTTGGAACAATCTGAATGAATTTCATCGATTACTTATACACATGCGATCGTCGGTGACAACCGCATGTGGGAGAGCATCGGTGAAGTACATTCAGATAGCGTGAAGTGCGCATGGGCCCAGAGTGCTCAAACTTCCACAAGGGTAGTGAGCGTTGCATTATCGCTAATAGGTACCCACGGCAACTTCACAGAGTGCTCAACAACACCGAAGTGAAGGAGCGTACATAGTTCAATCTACAGACACGGTGTTTCGCTGTACAACAGCTCATCAGTGTAGCTTGGAACAATCTGAATGAATTTCATCGATTACTTATACACATGCGATCGTCGGTGACAACCGCATGTGGGACAGCATCGGTGAAGTACATTCAGATAGCGTGAAGTGCGCATGGGCCCAGAGTGCTCAAACTTCCACAAGGGTAGTGAGCGTTGCATTATCGCTAATAGGTACCCACGGCAACTTCACAGAGTGCTCAACAACACCGAAGTGAAGGAGCGTACATAGTTCAATCTACAGACACGGTGTTTCGCTGTACAACAGCTCATCAGTGTAGCTTGGAACAATCTGAATGAATTTCATCGATTACTTATACACATGCGATCGTCGGTGACAACCGCATGTGGGACAGCATCGGTGAAGTACATTCAGATAGCGTGAAGTGCGCATGGGCCCAGAGTGCTCAAACTTCCACAAGGGTAGTGAGCGTTGCATTATCGCTAATAGGTACCCACGGCAACTTCACAGAGCGCTCAACAACACCGAAGTGAAGGAGCGTACATAGTTCAATCTATAGACACGGTGTTTCGCTGTACAACAGCTCATCAGTGTAGCTTGGAACAATCTGAATGAATTTCATCGATTACTTATACACATGCGATCGTCGGTGACAACCGCATATATATATATATATATATATATATATTATTAGGAATGAGGATGAAAGTTGGTGTCTGAGGATGAAAGTTGGTGTCTGCAGCCTGAGTCAGTCATCTGTTTAGCAATCTGTGTATGTATCATTGTATGTGCTGTATGTGTGTGTTTTAAATATACATTTTAAAGTCGAATACAGACTGTAAGTAACATACTTGATCATTTAAGTAGTGGCCATCTTCTAAGGTGTTTAAATCCTTCCTCTTGATTTTGAAATTGAAAGCCTGGACCATGACATCTTCACCTTTATTTGCATTACTGGGCCCTGTTTTTGACTTGGCAGTTGTGCACAGAGAAGGTGATTTCAATGGATTGGTACTTGTATCTTTGCATGGTATGGATTTGGGTCGTACATGTAGATCTACCCGATCCTTGAAAGCAGCTATTTCAGGGGATTTGTTGCCAAGAAGGTGATCACCAATTACATGATGTTTCTTGGGACAATTGTCGCATTGCTTATGCCCAGGTTTCCTTTTTTGTGGTTTTTCGTGCACAGGAAGTTTGACATCAAGTGTTTTCCTAATGGTCTCGGCGTGAGTACCAACTCGCCCATTAAATCTATGTTTTTTCCTCCCAACCGTTCCTTTCTTCAGTTTCTGGATTCTTGTTGCTCTTGTTGATGGTGATGTTGATGTTGTCTGGCATGTTTTTGCTTTTTTCTTTGGCATGGGACTTTCTTCTAGTGGCACACCTCCGTCTGTTGGTTGTAGAGACCTCGCAATGCTGTGAAGTTCCTGGATTTTGGATTTCAGCTGAGAGATGGCTTCCCTATCCTTAATTAGGTATGTTGTGCTGATGACTTCTTTCAGCATTACTCTGCACTCAGCCTGAAGGATGGTTGAAAGATTTCGTCTTCGGTGCGGCAAAGGATTTAGAGCATTACTGGAATTGTGAAAAGGGCTATCATCATCTGTCACAGTATTTGTACTCGTTCAGGTTGATGTGGCTGCAGATTGGGGTCTTCTTGATTGTAGAGACAAAAGTTATCTAAGCTGAACAGAGGATTATTTCTGTACAATGGACTGAGCATCTCCCAATTCCAATCTGGTTTCTGTGAGAAAACGGAACAGAAATGCTTACAAGGGGGTCTGTGTCTTCTCCAGTCCTTGCAGTCGCACCATGGAAGTGTTGTATCAGTTCCAAAGTTCACATTGTACTTCTTATTTGGAGATGCTGCACTTGTCACTGAAAATTTCCCTGGTGCAATCTCCATCACCTGTAGGTCGTTGCTTTCATCAGCAGCTGAGCTAATCCGTGCCCTCATATGGTCAACGATTCCTTTGGGTCTGTTTCGTAGAAAGTCTGGTAGGGACTTGTTG
Source organism: Paragorgia papillata (assembly GCA_035771165.1). Classification (NCBI taxonomy): domain Eukaryota; kingdom Metazoa; phylum Cnidaria; class Anthozoa; order Scleralcyonacea; family Coralliidae; genus Paragorgia; species Paragorgia papillata. Next base: position 598,166 of record JAWNZC010000155.1, read on the forward strand.
TACTTTCGATATCCATCACTGATACAAACATTCTTGGCAACATACCTAAATGAATTGAATCACAAACTATGTAAGTTATTAATTATATGCAGTGCTGTTATTTTTTTACATTCAGTATGACCTATATTTTGTGCAATGAGGTAATAATACAGTATTACAGTACGATGTGCCCTTACTTTCGGTATGCGTCTGGTAGGAACTGAGTAATCACGACCGTTAGCAGCTCACTGAGGTTGCAGTTTCTGTAACCATCAAGATACTGGTATTTCAGAGCTTCATTCTGCCATTCTATACCATTGTTTGTGTTTACAGCAATGATAAACTCTTCACCACGGTAGGCTTGACACCAGCGCTAAAATTAAAAATTTAAGTTAAAATGTTAAATGAAAATTTGTCTACCCATACACAACTTTCCCACCTTTAAAAATTCAATGTACAGTAGATGAGTTTTTTGTTTCAAATAAAATGTTAAATCACTATGTCGAGGTGCAGTGTACATGTACATGTACAGTACCTGTACCTAATTTATATGCATACAATTTAGAAAAAATGTTTATAAAAAATGACCTGTTAAGTCACTTTGATTGAGTGTAAGTCTTTCCATGCAGTATATCCAAATCTATGTCAATCAATGTCCAAGTATTGAAAATCCTGGCTTGAGGCAGACTCACATCCATGTTACAAATCCTACGACTCTGATAACTTACTGTATTAACCCATTCCTGCCTGAGCCATCCAAAACGACTCCTTTATTACTTATACCAGATTATTTTACTCTGTCTAATGCCAGATGATTTTACTCGTCAACTAGGGAGAACCCTCAGACAGCCTGGCAGCAATGGGTTGAGACATTACATTTTCACACACACCGTTGCTACAAATATTTCATCTTTTGATCATGGTTTTAGTAGTTCTAAATTTAGGCTAAATATAGAATTTTAAATCAGCTAGACATACACACGTACTGTACAAAAGGAGAAATTAATATATCTATTGGGGATCAATATTACATATATATATATATCGGACCAGAAGATATGTTGCCAAAGTTGAAGTAGGGAGTACCACGTACTAAAATTGATCTCACTTGTGTCCTGTCTCCAACAAAAAAATATGATTTATTAAACCATGCATGTAAGCAGCTAACCTTCTTCTCAGGTAACCATTTATTTTCAAATCAAGCCTGAAGTTTGACGTTCTTCTTCCATCCATCACTTTCTTTCAGCACTTTTTCTGCCTGAGTACATTCCTGCAGTGATGTAGCATTGGCAATGGCTCTCAAAAGAGGAACAACAACATCTTTCTCATCTGCCGCACCAACACAGTCTCAGCCTTAAATAGATGAATATAATCATTTGACAAAAAACGGCAAATAGATGATTATGATCTATCCAGGGGAAACTCAGAACAACATAAAGTTGTCGTGATCTGCGCATTCTTGAAAAGTCAAAATGGCGGAGAAACCTGACAACAGAGGTATTTTACAATAATATTTTATTAATGAGGTCGTTGATTCAAACTTTTTGAATAGAATTACCATTTTAAATTATGCATTTTAAATTAATTAGGAAGTCGACTGCATGCAAGCGTATAATTTGACGTATTATATAAAAAAGGATGAGAATATAGTCATTTAAATAGCGCTTAAGCGCTACTCTAGTCTGTATTAAATCTGTATACATACTGTAAATTGTTTATCGCTGCTATTCCTACTTGCTATTATCGGAGTGACTTAACAGTTTAGCTCGTGTATTTTTTGTTGAAGATAAATTGATAAAACACAATCTAACAACTAAGGCCTATTTAAGGCCAATGACAATGTTTATAATTGGGAAAATTGGCATTAATTAACAAGAATTTCTTGTTTCAAACATTAGTTTTTCCAAATTATTTTTGTATTTATACTGTATATTGTTGTTATTAAACATTTCTTATACAAAATTGAGTGAAATATTGTTAAGTTGTTTGCAAACATAAACAGATATTAATTGAATTGGAAAATAAGAACATTAATCATCAATATTTTGTACAATGATGCAGTTAACTCTCTCTGTTAAAAGGCAGACAGACGCCCTTAGAGAGGTGTCTGCCTTAGAAATACTTTCATTATATTGGTAGTAAATAATCTATGATCAACATTAGTCAAGATTACCTGTCCACCTTACTGAGGTGTCTGCCTTAGAGAGGTGTCCACCTTAAAAAGAGATTTTATTTTATTATAGTAAATGATCTACGAGCAGACAAGTAATGTATCAGCTACATGTATTTATTTAGTATTTAATAATGTACTAAAGTATCATATACTTTTGTGTTAACAGTAACAGGATTTAAAGGAAAAACAACTAAGGTACTTGTCTTTTTATTTTATAATAATGTATACTGTATAATACATATAATGTTCAATCTGCAGATGTCCATTTAACTGTATACCAGCTCATCAGTGCAGGTTGACCAGAATGAGCATAGATTGATATGGGAACACTAAAGTGCTCAAACCACTACTTGAGTGGTTGACCTTGCTTAACATTATTATTTTTTGTTACTTATAGCTGTATCCTTACAGAGTGCTCAACCACATCAAAATGTGCAAGCACATACAGTATATATAATTTAATCTGCAGACATGTTTCGCTTTACTGTACAGCTGCTCATCAGTGCATCTTGGAACGAGCATACAGTGTAGATCGATATGGGGACAGAATACTTGAACCACTACTATATAAGTGGAGGGCATTGCTTAACCCATTGCTGCTTAGGCTGTCTGAGGGTTCTCTTTTTTGATGCGTAAAATTGTCTGGCATTATACAGATTAAAATATTAAAGGGGCTGTTTTTGACCAGCTCAGGCAGGAATAGATTATAATCACTTGTTAATCCATTGCAGTCTAGGATGTCTGGGGGTTCTTGTTTAGAGTAGTAAAATCATTTGGTGTTAGATTAGACATGGTAAAATATTACATGGACTGTTTTTGACTGACTCAGGTAGCAATGGGTTTAAAGTAACATGCTACTGGTAATGCTGTTGTCACCCATATATCTATCTATAATGAGTGGCCATTCTGTATCAGGGTATACAGACAGGAAAGCTGAGTGCCTGTATCCCAATACAGAATGGACACAAATTCTGTGAATTACTTCTAAAATGATCTATTTGGTAAGTTCATTTGTGTAATTTTTCTAAACAAAACGTCTAAATTTGAGAAAATCAAAGCTAAGGTAGGTAGGTAAATAGGTACTCAGGTAGGTATACAGTATATACTGTCTGACCATTCTTTTTCAATTAGGTATGTAAGTATTGTGGGGTTGACAACCCAAATGCAACAAAGAGATGTAAAGGTTGTGCAGCTGAATTTGTTTCAAAAACTACCAGAAGACAAGAAAGCATATTGAAAATGGGACAAACAAGTGCTGCACACCAGAGAGAGTTAATGGAACACAGGGTGGGTATAAGAAACTTGAAAAGTGTTTTTGTAATGTATTTTTAGTTATCAACCACTTTTAAGAGAGTGGTTTGGTGCATGGACAAACAAGCCACAGTAAACGAGTGCTAGCGAACAACTTTGGAACAGAGATAATGTACAACACGATGTATGCGTCCTACAATGCTATGGAGGTACAGAGCTGTAAACTTATCAGTTTCATAACCGAGATGAGACATTGGCTAAATTAGTTCTTGATTCGATGATTTCAGACCAATCATCTGAACACTATTTGCCAGTCATGATGATAGTAATTAGTAATTTATAAGATAAAAACAAAGAAAATTGGTATATAGTTCATGGTAACAACTCATATAGGCTTATAAGTTAGGTGGTAAACTGGTTATTTATGGGTGACTTAACTCAAACAAAAACCCTAGCGCTAATCAGTAACAATGTTTACCTGGCACACTTGTGTGTTTATGGCCTCGTTTTTCAAACCACTTTGGGGTTTGGATAACAAATGAAACACTCTTCCTCGTGTTTGATCTATTACATCACAGTTGATTAATATTTTCCTGTATATTATTGGAATATCTAACATTGAAAGCAAAAAATATTTACAGTCAGTCTATCAGTGTCACATGCAAGTAAAGTACTTAATATAAGCATTCAATAGCAACAAATTTTGTTAGAAAGAAAATCTCGTGGTGCACAACATTTATTACTACAGCACAATGCGTACAGTTGTAACATCTACGAAATCAAAAATGTTTCAGTGCACTCAAACTGACTTTATAGATTTTTTTCTTTGTAGGCAAATGTATTGCATAATCACCACGGGCAGCATATCGTTATCATGGCCTTTTCTAAGCACGGAAAAGGTTATACCACGTATTTATGTGGAACACCGGGACCAGTAGAAAGATTTATAAGTGGCAAGGGAAACGAACCGGGAAGAATAGCAGAAAGACTATTTGATAATTATATGCGAAGTAAGTTTGATTTATGAGCTACAACCACTTACTACAACCTATTTATTTGCCACTGAGATTGACTTTTTTTCTCACGTATCAATACTTCAATTAACTGGAATTCTTGATGATTAGCAAAGTTATATGGTTAAGTAAGAGATAAATCCTGAGAACGAGGGATGTATGCTTTTTACAGCCCCGAGGATGCGTACCGTCAGAGGGATTTATCTGACTTATTTCATGATTGAGGTGGTTTTCCAACAAAGTTTTGTCTATTTTTTCCACCTTGGACAAAGATTTTCCTAGTTTTTTCTTCATTTCTTATCTAATTAATATTCATAGAGCTACATGCTAAAAACAGCCCACGGTACATCAAAGAAAACCAACTCAAACATGAAATAATATCCTATAAAATTCACATACTCTAATTCATTGGTTTCTATATTCCGTCAAAGTAATATAACTTTCTACCACTCAATTACATGAGTGTTAGCATGGCAAACCGCCATAGTCACATTTTATAGGCCGTAGACGTGTTGTATTTCGGATTTTTCACTTTGCTAACTAAGCAGAGCTGTACGTACTCCGAAAAAATTCCTGAAACCTAGAATAAACGTGCAACGTTGTGAGTACCACCATTTGGGTTAACGAATTTCTACCATAAGTATAATCACAGCCTGACTTGCAAATTGAAACTCTATAAGCTAGAAAACTAAATAACTCTAGGAATTATTAAGGAACGAATTAAAGAAATTCAAAAGTTCCGACCATTCGAAATTGTTTCACTGCGTTTGAGGCTTAATACAGTTACCTGTTTTACTAAACTCCACACACGATTTCTGAAGAAATGAGGAATCTGGTCCTTGGCACCGTAATACCAGAAGCCTGGAGGAGGATCTTGTACTTTTACACGTGAACAAACGTTTTATTGGGAAATGAGAACTTATCTTTTGATAAATCGGGTTGTAGCGTTCACACAAACTTATTTGGGTTTTATCATATGATATATATTTATATATTCTCGGTTTGCTCTTGACGTCTGGAGGCCATGTTGGAGGAACTTAATTTAACAAAAGAATCTCATTAGCAGATCGATACTGTATTTGGAGTATGTTTCCTCCAACATGCATGGCCGCCGTATCTTTGTGTTGTAAATCTCAAGGGATTGATTGCAAACCACCAATACGGGACCAAACTTTGACCAGGCCTGTTTTCGGAATTAACCTCTCGGCTTTCAGTGAACAAGTTATCTAAGAGTTTGTGCATGTACGTAAAGTAAAATTGGGGTGTACTTAGCCTTAGGCACTATATAGGGTGTATATGTAGCGTTGTGACAACAAGTCATGTCAGTAAACACAAAGTTCGAGAACAAATTTTTGCCTGATTTTTTGTATATCTTTCCAAATCAACGAGTGTTAAATCATTTCAAAATTTCAGCTCAATCGGTTTACTTTAACCATGTAAAGTAAAATTGGGGTATACTTGGGCACTATAGGGTGTATATATGTATAGCGTTGTGACAACAAGTCATGTCAGTAAACACAAAGTTCGAGAACGAATTTTTTTCTGATTTTTTGTATATCTTTCCAAATCAACGAGTGTTAAATCATATCAAAATTTCAGCTCAATCGGTTTAATTTAACCATGTAAAGTAAAATTGGGGTTTACTTAGGCACTATAGGGTGTATATATAGCGTTGTGACAACAAGTCATGTCAGTAAACACAAAGTTCGAGAATGTCGTAAATATAGCTTATGACGCAAGTTGTTAATTACAGTAATTGGTTTAGGTTAAGAAATAGGTATAGATGACAGATGTCGAACAGAAAACACTTCAAAATTTGGACAGTAAAAAACATTGTGATTGTCGTGAAGAACGGCACGTTAGATTGAGCATTCGCGACAAAGTGGCACCTCCGACGGGATCGGGAAAAAATGGAAAAGCTGGAGAAAGACTTAGCTAGGAAGGTGAAGTTATTAAAGTTTACGAAAGGAAAAACACCAGACATCTTGAAGAAAAGAAACGCCGTCGCCATTGAGAGACAACGTGAAGCATTGATTTCAATAACAGCGAGCATTGACACGATAAAACTTGAACTTGTTGAAACTAAGTTCGAACGAGGGGACGACGAAGATACCGTAACAAATTGGAGCAAGGAGATAGAAAACCAAGTAGATGAAGTCGACGTGGAAATCGAACACCTACAGCAGTGTTTAGCTGAATTAAAATCCAACGAAGAGATCAAGGCGAAAGAAATCGAGAATGCGCTGAAGGCGAAAGCGCGTGAGGAGCAACTGGCCTTTGAACGTGAGCAGTACGAGCAAAAACTGCGCTTCGAACAAAAGTTAGAGGAATCTAAAAAGGACAAAAGTCCGACGAAACCAACCGACACTAACCGCACGAAGCTTCCAAAGCTGGTAATTACCAAGTTCAACGGAGCGCATACTGACTGGCTCCGCTTCTGGGGGGTTTTCGAAGTCGAAGTTGATGGTCAAACCGATGTAGCCGCTGTAACGAAGTTTGCCTACCTCAAGGAGCTCCTACAACCAAAGGTAAGAGCATTGATAGAGGGGTTGCCATTTACAACCGAGGGATATACACGAGCCAAAAATATATTGAAGAGCAAATATGGGAAGACGTCGGAAATAGTAAATGCGTACGTGCAAAACATCATGGCATTGCCCGTAATCAATGGAGCGCAACCGTCAAAAATTCATGACTTTCATGAAAAACTCTTGTTCAATGTACAAGCGTTGGAAACTATGGGAAAACTTAAAGAAGTAAACGGCTATGTGCGAATGTCAGTAGACAAGCTAGAAGGAATTCGTGGCGATTTGGTCAGGGATGACGACGACGAGTGGCAAGAATGGGATTTCCCAAAATTTGTAGACGCGATTCGAAGGTGGACCGAAAGGAATCCTATCCGCAACAAACCTAAAGAGAAAGATCACGAAAGTCCGCCGTCGCATCGAAGAAAGAGATGGGAACCTCAAAATACGTCTTCGTATCGCACTCAACAACAACATCAAGGGGAAATCCGATTCCAAAAATGCGTTTATTGCGTCAGTGAAGAGCACAAATCCGTCGAATGTAATAAAGTGGTCGACGCCACCGAAAGAAGACGCCTTCTTCAACAGAAGCGCCTTTGTTTTAACTGTGCGAAGGCCGGTCATAGAGCAGCAGAATGCAAAAGTCGATTGAACTGTCGAAACTGTGACGCAAAACATCACACTTCGATTTGTGATAAAGAAATACCAGTTGACACAATCAAGACCGCCAAACAAGGGAGCGACCAACAAGTCGTCTATCCAGTCGTCGTTGTGGAAGTCCATGGAATAAAATGTCGTGCCTTGCTGGATTCTGGAGCAGGGAGTTCATATGCCTCGGCGGCATTACTCAAGCGAATTGGCGCAAGACCACAAAGCTCTGGAATGCGAAAAATTGAAATGATGCTCGGGGCAACGACACGAAAGATGGAGACTTATCAGATTAAACTGCGCTCGTTGAAAGGAGATTTCGACATGGACGTAAACGTCACGAAAATTGAAAAACCGCAGTTAATGACCATGAAGAATCCTCACTACAAAAGACTCCTAGCCGAAAACCCACATCTTAAAGGAGTTGTCATGGAAGATAAAGATGAGAAATCAGACCTACCTGTCCACCTAATCCTTGGAAACAGCGAATGTCCACGAATCAGCACCGCAGAACCAGCACGCATTGGAAACGATGAATGGAGTCCTGTAGCAAATCTAACGAAATTGGGATGGACTATCACTTCCCCCGGTCAAGAATTCGACATCACCGCAATGTTACTCACGCAAACGGCAAATGCAGATTACGAGGAACTCTGTAAACTGGACGTACTCGGCCTAGCAGATTCAGCCATTGGGGACCAAAACGAAGTATATGAAGAATTCAAAGAACAGTTGGAAAGAAATCAAGAAGGATGGTATCGGACTGGTCTGCCCTGGAAGGGAAACCACCCTCCATTGCCAAAGGGAAAAGAAGCAAGCTTGCGAAGATTGAACAATCTGGTGCGTAAACTCGACAAGTCGAAAGTTATAAATGAATACGATGAAATAATTAAAGAGCAACTGAGCCAAGGTGTGGTGGAACGTGCCCAAAAGACTGTGGTAGGAAGGGAATGCTATATCCCACACAAGGCAGTAGTTCGAGAGAAAGCTGAAAGCACAAGGTTACGGATCGTATATGATGCGTCTTCCAAAGTAAGAGATGGAGTTCCTTCCCTCAACGAATGCCTGAATCCTGGTCCACCACTACAAAATCAACTCTGGAGTGTGCTGATTCGAGGTCGATTCCACCCTGTAGCCATAACTGGTGACATTAAGAAAGCGTTTTTGCAGGTCCGGATTCGTGAAGAAGACCGAGACGCCCTCAGGTTTCACTGGCTAAAGAATCTGGAAACGAGAGAAGTTGAAACCCTCAGATTCACAAGGGCGTTATTTGGCCTAGCTCCTTCGCCTTTTTTGCTTGGGGGAGTAATCAATCAGCACTTAGAAAGCTGGCGGCTCAAAAGTCCAGAAGCAGTGCACGAAATCAACAAAAGCCTCTACGTCGATGACTTGATTTCTGGTGCAACAACGACAACCAAAGCCAAGAAATTGAAGAATGATGCCACGGAGATCTTCGCTGACGCTGCCTTCGAGTTGCACAAGTGGCATTCCAACGAGCCCACACTGGAATCTCACCAAAGCGACGTAGATGTGCAAGATCAAACCTTCGCGAAACAACAGTTAGGAGAGCCGGCGGATTGTGGTCTCCTAGGACTCACCTGGAACAAGCGAGAAGACACAATGAGTGTCATCGTGTCCAAAGAAACAGTGCCAACGACGAAAAGAGGTATCCTAACCAAGTTAGCCAAGATTTACGATCCTTTGGGACTTGCATCGCCCTTAACACTCCGTGGGAAGATGTTATATAGAGATGCCTGCAACCTTAAACGTGGCTGGGATCAACAGCTACCAGCAGACCTCGTAGAAAGGTGGAACCGATGGGAAGGAGAATTGCCAGCGCAGATCACAACAGCAAGATCACTAGTAACGTACAAAGAGCCGATAAACAGTATCGATCTCCACGTGTTCGGTGACGCGAGTGGGAAAGGAGTAGCCGCGGCAGCCTACACCGTAGTATCGCAACCCTCAGGGAAGACGCAAAGTCTCGTAACGGCAAAGTCTCGACTGGCCAAGCAAGGACTGACAATACCACGTCAAGAACTGGTTGCTGGACACATGGCGGTAAACCTAGCAGCAAATATCGCAGATGCCCTACAGGGATTTCCCATCAAGAACACCTACTGCTGGTTAGACAGTACAGTAGCACTACATTGGATAAATGGAGGCGGCAACTACAAGCAATTCGTACAGAATCGTGTAAACAAGATCCAAAAAAAGAAAGGGATTAAGTGGAGACATGTGCCGACCGACGAGAACCCCGCAGATCTGGGCAGTCGTGGGGGAGCTGTGTCTCAAGAAAATGAACTGTGGTGGACTGGACCAAAGTGGCTCGCGGAACCAGAACGTTGGCCAACAGATGTTACCACAACCGCGACCAAGGAGTCACTGGAAGAAGCCAAGAAAGTGCGAGAGTTGTTCAAAGCAGCTACCGACGAACAACCCGATAAATTCAGTGAACTGCTCTCAAGACGACGGAACTATTGGAAAGTTCTTCGGGTGTGTGCATGGATCGCAAGATTCTTACGTAACGCCAGAGTTCAACGGCAAGAGAGAGATTATGGCCCTCCAACGACAGAGGAACTAGAAATCCAACGGCTATTCTGGGAGAGACGAGTGCAACAAGAAGGCACACAAAGCGAGCACTATGAAGAAGACCGAATGCAACTCAATTTGCAGCCCAATGAAAATGGGTTGTTGGAGTGCAGAGGGAGAATTCAAGGTCATTACCCGATCTATCTACCTGATACTTCGACCTACACAGAGAAGTTTGTCCAGCAAGCTCATGAAGATACCCTACATGGCGGAGTAGGGCTCACCATGACAAAGATTCGAGAGAAGTACTGGGTCCCACGACTCCGACGGCTGGCAAAACGACTTATCAAGAGTTGTCCAGGATGCAAGAGATTTCAAGCAGTTGCATTGTCCAACCCACCTCCGGGGTTGTTGCCTCGAGATCGAACCGAAGGACGAACCCCCTTCCAAGTAGTTGGGGTTGACTACGTGGGACCCATCAAGATCCGTACCAGTCGCAAGCGGGAAGCAAAGGTGTATGTCGTTCTCTATTCGTGTAGTCTGACAAGAGCGTTGCATCTTCACCTTGTGAGATCAATGGAGATGGAGGAGTTCCTCCTGAGTCTTAAAGAGTTCATAGCAAGACGTGGCCGACCAGAAACCATCTACTCGGACAATGGTCGCACCTTCGTCGGAGCGGCAGCATGGATGAAGCAAGTGAAAAATGAAGAAAGATTGAACAACGTTCTCGCCCACCATGGAATCTCTTGGAAATTCAACCTAAGCAGAGCCCCTTGGTGGGGAGGACAGTTTGAACGTATGGTTGGTTTAGTGAAGGGAGCGCTACGAAAATCTATCGGACACAACCAACTGTATTTTCACGAGCTAAAGGAAGTACTGTTAGATGTGGAGGTAGCTCTGAACAACAGACCATTGTCCTACGTAGAAGATGATGTACAGATACCGATACTCACACCTACATCGTTTCTAAACCCTCCGTCCAACGCACTCCCAGAAATGGAACCGCACTGTGAAGGAGACGCATCGTTAAGAAAAAGGGCTAAGTATCTTCGAAAATGCAAAGATGACATGTGGCAACGCTGGACGAAAGAATACCTTCGAGGCCTGCGAGAGCGTCACAAATTGAAGCACAAGGGTTCAACAACAACAACACGAAAGGGAGACGTAGTAATCATTAAGGGAGACGAAAAGGACAGGAACAAGTGGAAATTGGGGATTGTGGAAGAACCTATAACAGGAAACGACGGAATCGTGAGAGCAGTTAGATTGCGAGCTGGAAGGAACCACCTCGAACGGGCCATTCAACAACTATATCCTTTAGAACTGTTCTGCGATAGAGAGAAAGTAACACCAATTGCCAAATTGAATCCCGAAGCGCCTGAATTCAGACCAAAGAGAGACGCAGCAACCGCTGCTGGAATTCGTATCAAAAGTATTGCTGAAGAAGAGGACAATACTTAAGGATAAGTAAAATTAAGTAAGAACATTTTGATTAAAGTTAATAACATTTAATATAGTAGCTATATAAACTGTATTTGTCACCTCCGGAGTCAAATAGGGGAGTGTGTCGTAAATATAGCTTATGACGCAAGTTGTTAATTACAGTAATTGGTTTAGGTTAAGAAATAGGTATAGATGACAGATGTCGAACAGAAAACACTTCAAAATTTGGACAGTAAAAAACATTGTGATTGTCGTGAAGAACGGCACGTTAGATTGAGCATTCGCGACAAGAAGAAATTTTTGCCTGATTTTTTGTATATCTTTCCAAATCAACGAATGTTAAATCATTTCAAAATTTCAGCTCAATCGGTTTACTTTAACCATGTAAAGTAAAATTGGGGTATACTTGGGCACTATAGGGTGTATATATAGCGTTGTGACAACAAGTCATGTCAGTAAACACAAAGTTCGAGAAGAAATTTTTGCCTGATTTTTTGTATATCTTTCCAAATCAACGAGTGTTATATCATTTCAAAATTTCAGCTCAATCGGTTTACTTTAACCATGTAAAGTAAAATTGGGGTATACTTGGGCACTATAGGGTGTATATAGCGTTGTGACAACAAGTCATGTCAGTAAACACAAAGTTCGAGAACGAATTTTTTTCTGATTTTTTGTATATCTTTCCAAATCAACGAGTGTTAAATCATATCAAAATTTCAGCTCAATCGGTTTAATTTAACCATTTATAAACTTACCACACCCTATTCTTTTGTTTTCAGTCGGTTTTTAATTTCAGTGTAATAACCGCTGTCTGAAAGTAGGCGGTGGTATTTGAATATTCCGGGGGAAAGGCAGGGTTGAAAGAAACTATATAATAACCGGGTACCAGGTTATTACTAAAAAATAATAACCAGGTACCAGGTTATTATTTAAAAATAATCACCTACCACCAATTCCTTTAAATTAACATAACACAACATCATAATTATATTCAAAACAAAAGAGTGCACTCATGCATACATACTTTAAAACACAACACTGGCATTAAAAGCACAAAACTATACTTATAAAGTCAAAATTATCCCATTTAAGAGTTTAAATTAAAGTTAATTGTAATGTTGAATTTTTTCTTATCTTCATTTCCTCCATCATGCTCCAAACACGCTTCTTTCTTATTTCCTCCTTCAACAGGCTCGTGGGTCGCTTCCTTCACTTGAACAATCTCGGCAGGAGTCACTTTCTTCTTCCCTTCAACAGGCTCCAGATCCACTTCCTTCTTTGCTTCACTCGGCGTTGTACATATCCTTTTTGTTTCTGTCAAATTCCCGTATAATACGGACGAAACGCCTTCTTCCAGCTCTTTACTGGTCCTCTTGTAAGCTCGGACCGCCAAACTTCGATGGCCTAAAATTAATCCACACGTTAAATTTAACACGACATACCATGTACCTATACGGAGACTAAAGTATACCATATATGGGTCACGTTAAAATACTGTGTAAAGACGATCCAAAATACATTCTATTTTAACCATGAAGCAAACAAACCTGTTTTTTCACAAATTAGCTGTTCGTCTACTTTCGCGTCGTACAATCTCGTCGCGGCCGTGGCTCGTAAGCTATGATTTGTCTTAAATCCTTGTATTCCCCCAGCCTCACACAATCGCTTTACCGTGCTCGCTAACTTGTTATGACCTAACGGAACTGTAGAGTACCAACAATCATTCTTTGGAACTCTTAACGGAGTCAGGTAGAAAGCATCACTCGTTCTTTCTTTCGGACTACATAAAATCAGATAAAGATAATTTATATATATTTACACTAAATACGCACGATCTTTAGTACGCCGAATTTAGATATTAAAAACGATATACACTCACTGTAGACTACATAAAAAGAACGCTTACCATAGACTACAATACTTTTCGTATAGACAAACTACTATGCATCGCGATGGGTCAGCATTCTCATGTGCACGGGTAGTTTTCCCTCTCGTCCTTCTGTTGTTAAGTCCACCAGCGTTTGTCTTGCTAATGTCCTCGGTGTATTTCTGACTCGCACAACCACCGATCAAACCTTGCCTCAATATCAGAGCCTCCTTCTGATAAGATATCACTCACAGTTATTTCTTCTGATATAAAACGGCTCTGAGTAATAAAGAGTTCTTCGTCACTTTCCGCCATCACGCCTTCTTTGCTTGAACTCAAACGACTTTTCACTGTATTATAATTTCAAAAATATGCATAAAACAATTATGAATCTTTAATGTCGAAAACCGACGGAAAACAAAAGAATAGGGTGTGGCAAGTATATAAATAAGTTAAAGCCCTCGGGAATCGGTTTTTATTTAACTGTAAAGACCTCGGGCTTCGCCCTCGGTCTTCACAGTTAAATAAAAACCTCTCCCTCGTGCTTTAACCTATATGTAAAGTAAAATTGGGGTTTACTTAGGCACTATAGGGTGTATATATAGCGTTGTGACAACAAGTCATGTCAGTAAACACAAAGTTCGAGAACGAATTTTTTTCTGATTTTTTGTTTATCTTTCCAAATCAATGAGTGTTAAATCATATCAAAATTTCAGCTCAATCGGTTTACTTTAACCATGTAAAGTAAAATTGGGGTATACTTATAGGCACTATAGCTAGGGTGTATATGTAGCGTCATGTCAGTAAACACAAAGTTCGAGATCAAATTTCTGCAGTTGTATATTTCCTTATGGCTTTCTTACTAAGAACATTAAAATATTCTTTTTCCAAACTTCCATCAGCCGTCTCCACCAAGGTTGGTAATTGGCATGTACTGGAATTTAATTCGGCAGTAAGCAAGTAGACCTCTTCTTCATCGCTAATGCTAGAAGATGAATGACTTTCCAATTCTAAAAGCAATAAAACAGGCAAGTATACAATAAGCTAAGAATTATAGTCTTAAATACAACATTCACACAACGCAGATAAGACCTTTGTTGAAGTGCTTAGTAGCACGTTATACGAATGAGAGAAAACCCTTTTTGGTGTTATTTTAATGCATAGATATATTAACCTTTTGCAACAGTTTGAACATCATTCTTCCATTGCACAGCATCAACATCATTCCTGGCAAGATTTACTCCACGAAGCATCTCGTCCAATTCTAAGGTTGTACTATCGAGTGCTTTAAACGTCTGAACGAAATACAGTTAAATTTGTCATAAGCACAATTCAAAATGAAGAAGAACACATGTTGTTAGTTGGTTTGGTAAATTACAGCTTGATGTTAGTAAGTTGTTGTAGTTTTTACTGCACATGCTGTGTTGAGTTGTTAATGTTCAGAAAAACCCTGAGCTCCATGCGGTCAGGACTCAAGGCAGGTTCAAGTACTGACTGCATGAGCCCTGAGTTTTTCTGAGCATTGGCAACTCAACACAGCTTGTACAACAAAAACTACAACAACGTAAGAACAAGTTTAATTAAATATATACATATATATATATATATATATATATATATATACATACATACCAGAATACATAGCTCGACTCGGAAAAGAAACTTATATTTAAAATATAATAATATATAAAAATATATTATTCTTACGTTCTAACCACCGATGACAAAAAGAACGGGCTACAAAACGTATTAATATAACTTCTTAGAAGTTGGTGTACAGTATGTAATGTGCATTTGGGAAAATTAATTGTATCAAGAACAAAAACATAAACAAACCTTCGCGTATCTCTTACAAAGAGCTTCGGCCAAAGATACTATTTTCCTTTTGTTCCATGCTATTGCATATTCAGTTATCAATCTTCACGTGCTACAACAAATGTTAATCACAACATGCATACAATCACAATCGTTAAAATAGTTTAAAAAATAATATTTACATTATCTTTGACAAGTTATTTCCAAACTACATGTAGAAGAAGTTCAATTTCCAAAACGATTTCCAAAAAAACCCCTCAAAATCACATCCTTTTGACCGTTGGTCAACCTCAAACACTCCTAAAATGTTTCTAAGCCCCAAGCAGGAATCGAACCTGCAACCTTCTAATAATGACCAGTTACTAGACGCTCTAACCACTGAGCTATCGAGGCTCGGAAAATAAGAAACATTTACTGAGTACTTGAGTTTGACAAATGTCTACCGTCTAACCGTACACATACACTACATTTATACGCATACTGTAGAATACGAAACAATGGCACAGTATTAAAAGATGCCATTAAAGTTTTAATACTATGCCATTGTTTCGTATTCTAGACATAACGTACATGTACTACCACAACGTACTTACATTCAGGTAACATGTACTTCGTAGTATTGGATAACCTTGAAAGATAACTATTTATTTGTTCCACTTCCTCTCCCGTAGAGCACGCAGCACCTTCTTGCCACCTCCCACCCCACAAAACCTATAGTGTTTAACAATACAACAGAACGTTTGTCAAAAAGCAAAACGCACTGACATTGAACAAGAACCTCGCAAACATCGCTAAAATATAATTAACCAATAGCTACAAATAAATAAATAATACCCTCTGGTGAAAGCTAAATTAGATTTCCTTTACAATTCATTTTAGATTTACTGGAAAATAAATACCTGACATGACCAGTTATGTGCCTTTGCATGCATTACAGACAAAGCAGGCTTCATGCTTTCTTGCTCCATGTTGTTATTGGGAATGTTCTTGGCCCACTTCCAATACTTGCATATGATATCCTCCCACATAAACTCCACATTACTTGGTATCATCATGTTGACACGGATAAAATTAGCATAACCATATATTTCTCCTTTAAACATATTAACAGCACACTGAGCAAGACCATGGCGACAACCAGCAATCTCCAATCCCGTTTCATCTAGATGGGATTTACGTTTGGTCTTGTTTCCAGCAGCTCGCCAATTGGTTTCCCCACACTTTCCATTATCAGTAAAGTTCTATATAAAATTAAATAACTGACTTCAAAATACAATTACACTCAATTCAAGAAAAAGCAGGGTACATTATATAACTCAGTCCAATATGTACAGTACGAAACCAGGTCTTAAAAAAATCACTTCAGATTGTGAAACAGAACTGAACCGAACTGAAATTGTTACATTATACATGTACCTGGATATGTGCATGTGTGTAAATTTCCCCAAGATGATTATCTACATCATTATTTGACGCAACAAAAACATCCCCATAATATGACTCAACTTGTTTACTACACAAAAAAACAAAATGAGCAAGATATATTGTTAATTGCTCATTAAAGTCAACTGCACTTATAAAATATTACTTTCAAAGGCCTAACATATAGCCACAAGAGAAAACATACCTGTAAGAAAACAGTATTACAGAGTCAAATATAACTAGTATTAACAGTTGACAATAAAAATCGGCAACAAATATGTCATTGGCACATTACAGAAAAGGTCTATTGATTGTCAGTATTGATAATACTGTATATTGAACTAAAATTACCTCCCTGATCTTTTATATCGGTACAATTTCATGTTGCCATCAACATGACAGGAATGTTGACCAAAACTGCAACTGGGGCAATTAAGCCATTCTTTTGATTGCACTCTGTCTAACTCGTACTTACAATACTTCCACTCCCGAAATGCTTTGGTGAAAGTTCGAGGATTGACTCGACCAATCTACATATTTACATGTAAACAATATTGAAAATGTTACCGTTGTGGTGTTAGAAGTGTTCTTAAAATACAGAACTTGAGTAATATGGTATTAGAATTCCAGACCTGTAGATATTATTCCATGCATAAGAGATAATGTACAATAAAAAACTACATTTTGTGAAAAGTGAGCATCTTTTTAGGCTAGTGTAGTCTTGAGAAAGACTGTTGTTGATGTTAGTGCCTGATGTTTTGTTGTTGTTTTTTATTACCAACAACATAAACAAATACCAACATCACCACTCACGAACAACACCCACCTCCCCCACAACACGCACCACAGATACCACACATACCACAATCATGATTCATAACATAAATTGAAACACAGAGTGACATAAATATAGATGAACCTGACAGAAACATGTCACTTGACTCTGAAGATGACCGCCACCGAGGCCATAAAAATGGCAGTCACTAACATCAACAACAGCCTTTCTCAAGACTACACCTAGATGATCAATTTTCACAAACACGTACTAATCCAGAGGTTCAAACCATTTACTTTATAAAAAAACTACAGTACCCATTAATCATTCCTTGTATGAAGATACAGTATTAGAATAATTAAATTATCAGTAACATGCAATACAACACAGTTTAATGACATATATTTCTGATAAGCCTAAAACATACCCTGCCATTTGCATGAGAGAGATCCTCAAGTGACCTAACAAAACTGCTTTCAGAGCATCCAGGCATCCTTTTCTGAAGTGTATCCCACAGCAAAAACAAGTCTTGTGCAAACAGTGTAGTAAGACTACTTGGACTTGCTGGCCAGTATCCATTACGTAGTACATCTGCCAGAGTTATTGGTGACAAATATGAACAATTACTGCATTTAAATGTGGTATTGTTAACTTCAAAACGTCCTGAAATAAACAAAGTAAAGAATTAATGAATTATCAAAAAATAAGAAAATGTGAAATGCACTGTAATTACTTAATTTATGTAAATTCTTCAAATATACTCTACTACTCCCTATCACATTTCCACCCCACTATGTGCAAGTAAACATGCCACAGTCATTTCATTTCATATATTAAATAGTACTTTATATAAACAGTACTGTTAATACTGTACCTTGTGAGGTAAAAACAGTTGTCATTTCTGTTTTTGGAAATGAATCAAACATGCTGATAGTACCACAGCCACAACATGTTTTCTTCATGGCAGGGAAAGAAATATAGCAGTCTATAATAAGTAAATAAAACACGGTTACAATCAAAAGCAACAAAATAGGAGAATATAGAGAGCCACAATGTCCACTTTCCTTCACTTCTGCTCTCTGCATTGTGTTGAGGTGTGTTCTTTCCGTTCTTGGAATGTATTCCAAATTAGAAATCCAGTAGACAAAATTATGAGTAACTGTGTTCTAATTTGGGAACTATTCATGTTTGGAAATTAATAGACAGGACTCGCGCCTGAGTAAAAAGTTTCAATCCTGCCAAATAATTGTGTCACTTGAATATTAAATTGAATACATACTGACCTTCGTTTCCATTCAAACTATACATCAAATATACATGTACAGTAATACAGAATAATTTACAGTATACCTTAAACCTCCGAATATAAGCCCCCCCCCCCCCCCCCCCATGTATAAGCCCACCAATTTACTAACACTCTCACCATTCCAAATATAAGCCCACCTGTATATAAACCCACCCATATATAAACCCACCCGTATATAAACCCATAGATTGACTATTAACACAAAATCGTGTCCGTATATAAGCCCACCCCCCGTATATAAGCCCCCCATGTATACATGTAAGCCCACCAATTTACTAACACTCTCACAATTCCGAATGTAAGCCTACCTGTATTATAAGCCCACCCATATATAAACCCATATAGATTGACTATAATGACGATCGATATCTAACTTAGCAGGCCTCGAAATAAGTGCCGGTCACCGGTCATTGACCGGTAAATTTTTCAGTTTGACCGGCAAATATCATCGCTTACCGGACATTTATGACCGGTAAATTTTTTTAATATACAATGCGTACAAGAGCGGGTAATTGTTTCTCAACAATTTGCTTGTGTTTTGTTTGGGGAAAAGCGGAAGTCTCGCTTCTCAAAACACCGCAGGCATTGTGCCCACAGCCTACTATTTTAACGCTTGCAACTCAAATTACACTCGTGCGCGATACCTCGTGGCACAGACGCTGAGCAGCAGTCTTCTGACGCTATGGCAAACAATTGTTCTGTTTGTCAGCGTCCAAAGACGTACTACATAATACACAGATTTTTCTCTTTTGACTGTTTTTCATCTTTTTCCCGCCAAAGAGGTAAGCATTTTTTTGAGAATGATTAACTGTAAATTTACCTGCACAAGTACACTTAAAATAGACGCAAATGAAAGAAACAAAAGATGACTGGTAAAAAATCTTCTGTGACCGGCAAATGTAATTTTTTACCGGTCATGATGACCGGTATACTTTGAAGAATTATTTCGAGGCCTGTAACTTAGTATCTTATGCTTGTTTATATGTTAACCTTGTGTTATATTGAAATAAAGTCAATAAATGGTTAATATTACTAACACAAAATCTTGTCTGTATATACTGTAAGCCCCCCCAACCCCCCAACGCCCAATATATAAGCCGCCCATGTATAAGCCCACCTGCTTATGAACGAATATAAGCCCAGGGTTTATATTCAGAGGTTTACGGTATCTACTGTACTATATTTCTACACATGCACAAATGCACAAAAACAATTACTTAATTCCCATACATGTACATGTATGTAGTTTTATTGTCAGGTTCATTTTACCTCTCAGTGCATCATTGTGTAGTTTGAAAGTTTTTTGCCAAGCATCAAATTAAAATCAAACATTAATAATTCAAAATTTGGAAATGATTGTAAAATTGGAAACTTGGCAACAAGACTTCCAAACTGTGCACTGAAAAGTGAGCTGAAATAGAGAATAAATGACTCACACAACATACCCACTTCAATCATTTGTCCAGCCTCATCTATAGCCTGTGATGATTGAATAGGCCTAAAATGCTTTTCAAACCACGCTTGCCTGTCATGAAAAGGTTTATGTCTGTGATGAGTCCTGTCACATTGATGGCACAGCACCTGAGTGTTACCACACTGATGACATCTGATGATAGCTGGCTGATTAAAACAGATGGAGCAAAGAGAATCTTCAGGAATAAATTCAAGTCCAACCATGATTTCAAACATTTGAGATCTGTACTCTTCCCAGGTTGTGTTAAGTTCTGACATACGGTCAGACCATGTTTTTATATTTTGTTTACTTTGTAAAGCAAACTGGTCACTGCATTCAGAAATCATGTTCTCCAGTTCAGCATCTACAGTAAAGATATACAGTAATGTGTGACTTCTGGCAATTAACTTTTATTAAATAAATTAGATGTTATGCAGTTACTGTAGTTGTATAATATTGTTAGAAAATCAACAAGCGCATACATGTACAGTATATTATTGTGTAATTTAACCATACATACCAATGTCAGTGTCTATTTGAGGCTCCCAGTCTTGATGCAATTCAATATCTTGATCATTGTGTCCAATTGCTGTGTGTTGTTGCAAATCATCTGGAGAAGCAAAGGTATTTAAAGAACTGGTTGCAGATATAATATATCTTTTTGGTTTATCAGAGAATGGCAACAGAATGGCAAGTAATTTATTTAATCATATTTATTACTGTCAGCACAATACACACCTTTGGTTGCTTTGGAACGTGGTCTGTATGGTGTGTGCGTTTCCCGGCTTTCTGTCCCAACTTTAACAAAATGAAAATGCGACGGTTTACGCTGTTTTTTTGGCTTGTTTTGGCTGGCTATAAGGGCCAATCCTGCATTCACAGCTGCCTCGAGTGTATCGGATTTTCTTCTTTTACAAGCTGAAATAAAGTTATTTTCAGTAATTTTAACATAACAGCGCGTGACAACTAAGATGTGTTTGTCAAAAAGCAGTTACATAGACATAAAAAACAAATATAGACAATGATATATTGAGTATAAATATGCTCACGTTTAGGTTTCTCCGCCATTTTGACTTTTCAAGAATGCGCAGATCATGACAACTTTATGTTGTTCTGAGTTTCCCCTGGATAGATCATAATCATCTATTTGCCGTTTTTTGTCAAATGATTATATTCATCTATTTAAGGCTGAGACTGTGTTGGCCGCACAATTGTCACCTTTGTTCATCCACTCATGCCATGCTTTTTCTCTATGGAAATCGCACAAGAGGACAGTACTTTCTAGAAAAATGATAATAAAAAAACTGATATTAGCTTTAACTTTAGCAAATACATGTAGGCTGAATTTGAGAAACTTGTGACCATGTCGAAAACTCTGCCTACATAGCACTCTACTTTTTTGCAATTTACAGTCGAACCCCCTATTAAGCGGACACCTTTGGGCCCTCGCTGAGGTGTCCGCTTAAGAGGGGTGTCCGCTTAAAAGGGGTTGTAACTATGGTGTTTTATTAAAGAAATGGCCGGGACCTTGCCTAGGTGTCCGCTTAAGAGGGGTGTCCGCTTAACTGCGGGGGTGTCCGCTTAAAAGAGGTTGTAACTATAGTGTTTTATTAAAGAAATGGCTGGGACCTTGCCTAGGTGTCCGCGTAAGAGAGGTGTCCGCTTAAAAGGGGTGTCCGTTAATATGAGTTCGACTGTAGTAACGTGTGTGCGTACTGTAATTATTGCAGCTTACACTTTTGGTTTTTATTGTATTTAGAACCAGGAAGGTACACAGTACATGTACATATGGGCGTCCGAAAGGGACAAAATTACGAACGTACACACAATTCAGTTCAACGCTTGTAAACACTATGAAAGCTCACACATTTAATACCAAACACTCACAAGAAACATTCGAACCACGCACAAATAAGTCGGAGTCTCGCAAACAAAATATCAACCTCGCACAAACAAATGGAAGTGTCACACACACAATAGTCGATGTCTCGCACATTTAAGTCAAAGTGACACGCACAAAATAGTCGAACTTTCTCAGCGGGGGGTACAGCGAATTAGCATGTTAATTTATTTCGTCAGGTAATAAATACGAAAGGATAACGGGGGGACGAATTCGAGCTGTAAAATGGCAGGCGCCAGACAATGGCTACCAAACATCGAAATTTTTTTTGCATCATTGGAAGGCGATTTATGCAGAGCTATTCGGGCTTCGAATAATTGCGATATTGAAAGCGCTCAATACTGGTTGGCCAGGCTTGAAAATATTGAGGAAGTACTGAATTTATTTCATGCGAGGGCCTACGAAGCTTACTCAAACAGACAACTTCTGCTTGGACTAATTACAAATTTGTCAGACGCTGTCAGAAGACTTACGATTCAGTTTGGCATAACAGCGTTGCATACAGCAGAATCAGAAGAGCCGTTGGATTTCGATGGTTTAGATCCTAATAGAGCTCCAGTTCAACATTCTGGCGAGGTAGGTCGTCCTCGCTTTCGTAATTCTGTTGATGAACCACAACTACGCTTCCTTCACGACGATCTCGGCCTTCGCTGGGTGGATATTGCGCGTTGCCTGGGCGTCTCGGAGAGAACCCTGAGAAGATGGCGATACCAGTTTGGTCTAATGACGAACAGAAATTTTACCAACCTTGCTAACCAGCGCTTAGATGAACATGTTAGAGATATTCTGCAGAGCACTCCAAGCGTGGGTTTAAGCTTGATGCGGGGAGCACTTCGAGCCCGAGGTTTAAATATCCAAAGGGAGAGAGTCAGAGAATCGATGAATCGAGTTGATCCTGTTTCCAGGACGGTTCACCACACCCAGTTCATAACACGGCGTGTTTACAACGTGCGATCCCCAAATTCACTTTGGTGAGTAAAATTACACTTTACTGACTACATGCAAGTTGCCAACATGTACGACTGCCTATGTGCTCCTGAGGTAGTACTGTATACTCACTATTTCTCTTGTTGGACACCATTAGTGGTCATTAATTAAGGGGATGTGCCAATTCTGGCTAATTTGAAACCATATTACTTTTTATTGTTTTCTAGAAGACCAGACTTTCCTAATTACCTGCATCTTCTGTCCCATCCCATATGCCTATGCAACCCCCTAATTAGACAGAGCTTTCAGTGTCACGCGTAAAAACGGACAACTTGTTCCAGACTTGTCAACAACTGGGAACAAGCAGTGTGAATGCATCTTGTTGACAAGCTGTGAGATTTTCACGTGTGTAGGCCAGCAAATGGTGGACATTTGCTGCATGTTTTATTCAAACTACATGCAAATTTGCCAGAGCTCTACTTTTTGCTCATCTTTTAAATAGAAAATTAAAATCGTTGAATTGGCAAATTTTGCAAGTTCAACATAAAGCCTCTTTTCCACTCATCGCCAGAATCAACTGACAAGCTCGCTGCAAGTGCTTGCATCTAATTAGAACAAACTCACGAGCATTTTGATTGGATGCAAGCACTCGCAGCGAGCTTCCCATCTTCCGATCATCGATACATGGCATATAAACAAAGCAAAAAATGTAAATTTTTGTTTTATTTTAACACTGCTGGTTATTTCAAAACTGCCACAGTTTAGATATTGCAACCAAGTTTTGTTGTAAATACAGCCAGCCAGACCACAACTTTTGAAAGAGCCATAAAACAAGCTTAATAGATTTTAAGGTATCCAAAGGTAGGGAAGCTAACTTCTCTTTTTAGGGCAGAATACCTACCTACCTTTGGATATCTTAGGGACCGTTCATTATTTATCAGAGGGGGGGGGGGGGGGGGTGTGTGAGAAATTGCCAAACTTTCTTTTTTTTCAGGTACCCCCCAGGCAAAGTTCAAAAATTTTGTAGCCCCCCTGTTATTTGACATAATTTCAGTGTCCCCCCACCCTTCAAATCCTGACATTAATCTGAAACCTAACCCCACCCACCCTACCTATAAAACCTCAAAATTCAACCCCATTAACCCTAACCTTAACCCTAAATATAACCTTCTTAACCCCAACCTTAATTCCCACCTGACCCACACATTAAACCAATTAACCAATTGTCACCTTAACCTTCTCCTTAATCTCAATCATAATTATTACCCTTATTACCTTATAAATTATTACCCTTAACACCTTATAAACCTCAAATTATTAACCATTCTCCACTACAATTCACCAACACAATACACCAAGGATGGTGTATATCTGAGCCTTATGGTTTACTTTTACTTTACATTTTACAAAACAACACAAAATAATTCCAAGTAAAGGCTTTTCTGAATGATTTTTTCCAATAAGAAATGTTTGTTTGTATAATAATGTTGATCATCAAAGACTCTTATCCTTGTTTAATACAAAAACTTCATTCCCCCCCCCCTTAAGAACTTATAAATTATTTCAGGGTCCCCCCAAAAGAAGTAGCAAAAATTCCAGGTCCCCCCATTTTCTCACCCATCCCCCCACCACCTAGTTTAATAGATTTTAATTTATTTTTTTTAACTGAGTTTACATGGGAATTGAAACACCTTCAGAGTGATTTACAGTAAATGACATACAGTGGTAAATATGTGCATAGCTAGCCATTATGTATGATAAGACTAAACTCCAGGTTATTTTCAATAATTTTCATGTATAAACCAAAGGTTGGGAACACGGCTAGCACAAAGAATACCTGGGCCGCAGTACAAACATATGTGTGGGGCCCCTCCTAAATTATTAAACCTAAATAATCCTGCTGTGTTAATCAATGGTAAACTGTGGCATTGGCAGAGATGAAACTACAAATGGCTAATACCATATATTTAATATTCTAGGCACATCGATGGGAATCATAAATTGATTCAACCATACCGGTTTGTTATACATGGTGTCATTGATGGGTACTCCAGAATGATTGTCTACCTAAGAGTGGCAGTTAACAAAAAAGCTGATACTGTTTTGCAACTTTTTCATGAGGCGGTCTATAAGTACAACTTGCCATCCCGTGTAAGAAGTGACCTTGGATTGGAAAATATTCATGTAGCCAGATTTATGCTAGTTGCACGTGGGTTGAATCGAGGAAGCATTATCACGGGGACATCAGTTCATAATCAACGGATTGAACGTTTGTGGCGAGATGTAAACAGGGTGGTCGTCAGTCGCTTTTTAAATATTTTTCTTTACTTAGAGCATGTACAATTGCTTGATGTGGATGATGAAATAGACCTTTGGGCACTCCATATGACTTACATTCCAATCATAAATGAAGGTATAGAGCAATTTGTTGGTGAATGGAACAATCATCCCCTATCGACACAATCAAACTATAGCCCAAGGCAGCTGTGGTTTTTAGGGATGGTTGAAGGTGAAAATACTCCTAGCTGTGCTGTGCAAGATATATTAATGGGACACAATGAGATGGAATCATATGGTGTTGATGAGGAGGAAGAATATGTGAATGAGCAAGAGGATCAAAGCGTATCTGTACCATCATGCCCATATGAATTAACTGAACAACAGCAGGCTACTGTCCAGAATATTCGTCAAGCTTATCCTGCTGACATGAATGGAACTGAAATATATTCTGCAGTACGACAGTATTTGCAAAATGTATTGTGATATCATAGTCATCTATTCAACAGGTACAGTAGTGTTAAAAACATTTGAACGAATTTAGGTCACGTAGAAAGACCCGACAAAAAATGTGGCTTTGGTTAACACAATTTTATTTACATTTTCCCTAGGATAGGCCAATAAACCAAACAATGTTACAAAAAACTTTCTAATGCCAAAATTGTAAATGCAAACAATGTTAGCCTTTAAATACAAAACATGACATGATTATAGCATTTTTAAATATTTTTGTTAAACCTCGTCCCCAGGACATTTTGTCACTACACCTAAAGGTTTGGCGTTAATGGCTCTGGCCTTGGCCAGTCAATTCAACAATCCCACTGGTCAGTTTGGAAACTTGATTCATTTAGGTGGAGTACAATTATGGAATATATGAGGGCCACTTGCGGCCTGATGTGTAATTCAGGTTATATGAGAAATACAAGACGAGATTTAACAATTCGTACAAATCTAGATCTAGAAATTTCTTGTCTTTAAACTATGTGGCAAATTAATTATATTACCTGTAGCAGAGTCAAGTATCACTATGGTTGTATACATTTGCACATGCTGTGTGCTTGACACAAATGAGTTACAGCAAAACATTCAACAATTCTCATTTATTATTCGTAAACAAAGAGAAATAACCAAAGTTCCCATGAATTATCATTGATGTCAAAAGGCCAAGAAATTCTGGGTGTCATGTAACCAACTGAGGCTGGGGCCATTTTCACTGACCTTCAGCCGTGGGAGAAAAATGCCCTGGGGAAGATTTTTGTTAAATTTTTCACTTCTAGGAATGCTTAAAGTGTCTACGAAATGAAAATTTGGCTATCACTTTTTTAGCTCTATTTGAAAGAACTATTAAAATGATGAAGAATGGCGTACACACTTTTTCGATATCTCTTCCCATTCTCGAGTTATTCACATATTTTCTAATGGCCTGATGACATCACTAGTTGGACACAGCATTATAACAAATCAGAAAATCACGTATAACTTAAACATTATTCAGCCAAATAACTTGAAACTTTGTACATGAACACACTTGATAAATCTAAACTACATAGCACAAATTATGTTGCTATGGCAAAACACTAGTTTCCAGGTTCCATTTACCTAACAATGAAATTATCAGTTTTCTGATATAAACATCGACCTATTTGATGGAAAACTTATATTAATTTTCTATTGCCAGTAGCTTATAAAATGCAATTGAGTGGCCAAAAATAAAAAAAAGTTAATTGACATGGCAGAAAATGAAGAAAGTCTTTTTTGCAACAGAAGAGCCTGGGAAATAATGTGTTGTCATAGCAATACAATAATTTGTGCTAGGTAGTTTAGATTTATCAAGTATGTTCATGTACAAAGTTTCAAGAGATTTGGTTGAACAATGTTTAAGTTATACATGATTTTCTGATTTGTTATAATGCTGTGTCCAACTAGTGACGTCATCAGTCCATCCATTAGCAAATATGTGAATAACTTGAGAATGGGAAGAGATATCAAAAAAGTGTGAATGCCACTCTTCATAATTTTGATAGTTTTTTCAAATAGAGCTAAAAAAGTGATGGGCAAATTTTCATTTCATAGACACTTTAACAATGGTTTGGCAACATAAATGCATTGTTGATAAACTAATAACTAGACTGAGTACACTGTTCTTGCACTGTTTGATGCTTACATTGTTTAACTATCTGTCAGATGGTTTGATATCCTCAAGTACAGTAGTGGTTCTTTGTAGATTTATCCAGCTGACACATAGTTTCTTGCAGAGACTCTAAGACTTTCAAAAAAGTTAACAGAACAAAACCACAATCCTTTTGCAATTGTTCAGAAAAAAACTCCCACCAAGAGAACCATGTTGAGAATAATAAGTATAAGCACTAACGCAATTGTTTCTGGTTGTCATGTACCAACATTTCATAGTAATCGAGTTACATTTTCCCAAAACCACATTTACCGTAAGCAATTGCTTTATCCATGATGTTACAGAATTCCTGGTAACTTTGATGTATAGTTGGTATGGATAGTATCATTGGGCAAGTATTGGCTTCGGGAAGTGCCTTACTCAAGGTAGCTTCCAAAAACGTTACTACCAATTTGGAATCTCCTAAAGGCATCGCAGGATTACCAGTCCAAAACAGAATTAAATCACTCAGTTTTTCTTCACTTGTTTCTCCTGAGAAAAGAAGTGTGAACAAATGTACATGAATCAAATTGGTGGCTTAAAGAAGTTTTGAACTTGTACCAGTAACAGTGTTTGATTTTTTATAAATATTAACAGATAGAGAGAGTGAGGATAAACAACAGTAGCTCTACTGTCTGAAAAAATGACATTCATCTTTCAACAGGGCAACATTCCCGACCCATATTTGCTAGGATAATATCATCCCAAACCCCTATTCTTTATAGAATTTTAGAAAGTTTCTAGTAAAACAAACATACTGCCAGGTATATGGGTGTTTCATGTCGTTTCATCCTCATTCCCAGGGCCTTTTTAGTTATTCACTCTTATCAACATCGACATACAACATGCAGCTGAATTTCATGTAAGACTTGTGAACAAGTGCCTGTCACAACATTGAAAGCAATATTCTCTGTTCAAATATATGTGTTGGGTACATTATTTTCTCAGTGGTTCTTAGAAAAAGTGCTGTACACATTTAATAATTTGGATGTGGGCTTGCTGTGTTGAACACCATCACCATCACCATCACCGTCATCATTATTTTTCCTACATGGTATGGTAGCGGCCTTGGGGCACCCCTGGCTGGTCTGAATGGAAAATCTGATGTCCAACAATAAAAAAAGCTGATTTGTTCATCATCAGGCATCTTGCCTGTATAACATCAATCCCCAGGAGGGACCATATTTTAGTCCAAATCTTCCTGGATGTCTTCATATCTAAAAAGGACTTGTTATTTTGGATGCTGACATGAAGTAGGTGATCTCAGACAACATGCAACTTGCAGATCAGCACAGTTAATATACTGTAGAAGTTAAAAGATCAAAACAAGTAATGTATACCTCTTCCACTTAATTCAGAAAGATATGTGTTGAAATAGGCTTGAGATTCATTATTTTGGTCAGTATCATCCATTTCATAAATCAAGTGTCCACATAGTGTTGTTAAATCAATGGCATCTTCTTCGGCTGGAGGGAAGAATCTTAAAAGAATGAATCTTAGATTTAGAAATGCAACACGCAACAAAATTACTGCTTACTTCATACTGCATTTATTCTATTTTTTTATTTATTTTATTTTATTTTACTTTATTTTACTTTATTTATTTATTTATTTATTTATTTACTTATTTATTTATTTATTTACTTGTTCATTTAGTTATTTTTTGCAACAAATGTATAATAAATTAAAACTTGCAACGATCAAACCTTGTTGAAAGCTCTGGCCATTTCGCTAGAAGGTAAAGACATGACTTGCCCAACACACTAACGCTTCCCAGTCCTTTTCTCAGGTCATCTAATGCAGCCAGCCTTTTCGTTACAACTTCATACACTAAACAGCATTCATATGCCAATTGCCTGTTTTCTTCAGTGATCATGATATGTGGAAATCCAGAAGAGATGAGGACATCACTAATGTCAAGAGTGCTGTCAGTGTCAGTAAATTGGGGAAGTTGTTCTTCCTTGCAATGAAGAAGCTGTCAACAAAAGTTGAAGAATTAATGATCAAACTCATTAACAGTTTGTGGAGATAATTCAAACAAAACAAATGTTAAACCCAGCTTAAACCAGATAAACAGTTCACCATAACCTATATACACTTTTCAATTTTTTATTTTTTAATGAAACTTAACCATTCTCGCTCGTTCCGTTCGAGGAAAATGCGAGCGAGGATTGAGAACTCGATAGCAACTCTATACCGCTACTCGCTCGCTCGATATGTCTCTCGATACTCGTACATTTGCCAGTATCGAGAATCTTCGAAACTCGCAAATGTTACATTGTGGCTGTGCAACTCAGTCTTAGAGTAGAATTGTCATAATTATATACGCGACAGACAGTAGAAGACGCTTAGCTAGAGACGCGCTGTGTTTCTGTTTATATCTCGTCGTGCATATCAAATAAAAAGTGTCGAATGCCGCATAGAAAAGGTTTTATTTAGAAAGTTACTAGATTCCTGTGACGAGATTTTGGTTTTTCAAGTAGTGCACTTCGCGGCATTCGACTTCTTTGCAAAATGCAAACTCGTCACTTATGTTGCATTGTGCTTTAGGATAAATTTTGCGACAGTTTGTCGCGTCGTCCCAATGTCCTCTTCCTTTAAAATTCTGACGATTTCATTAATATTGACAGGTTGTTGTTGCAGCAAGATGATTCTTTCTTTTGCGTAACTCGAAAGTCGTGGCATTTCTGGTAAAACGGTTCATTCACAATCTTGTCTTCCTCTCACTCTTGTCTTCCTCTCACTCTGATAGTTTTGCGATATGACAACATTAGCGGTCCTACTAAACACCGTCCGGGACCGTCCGGGACCGTCCGGGACCGTCCGTGAACTTAATTTAACCATCCGTGGTCAATATTTATAATAAAATAGTTGGTATTTAAAGATCTAATAAAAACTAATAATTTTTTATTGAAAACGTTATTTGTAACATAGTTTTTCAACCGGTATGATGGTCTCAATTTTCTTCGCATTAATTAACTGCATACTCTTAGCGGTTGTAACATTTCGCAGTTTTCACACCAAAAATAACAAAAGACAATAACACTATATATATATATATATATATCTATATATATATATATATATATATATATATATATATATATATATATATATATATATATATATATATATATATATATATATATATATATATATATATATATATATATATATATATATATATATATATATATATATATATGTATGTACGCTCCTTCACTTCGGTGTTGTTGAGCACTCTGTGAAGTTGCCGTGGGTACCTATTAGCGATAATGCAACGCTCACTACCCTTGTGGAAGTTTGAGCACTCTGGGCCCATGCGCACTTCACGCTATCTGAATGTACTTCACCGATGCTGTCCCACATGCGGTTGTCACCGACGATCGCATGTGTATAAGTAATTGATGAAATTCATTCAGATTGTTCCAAGCTACACTGATGAGCTGTTGTACAGCGAAACACCGTGTCTGTAGATTGAACTATATATATATATATATATATATATATATATATATATATATATATATATATATATATATATATATATATATATATATATATCCATCCATCCATCCATCCATCCATCCATCCATCCATCCATCCATCCATCCATCCATCCATATATATAGATGGCCCTTTACAAAAATAACACGCGTGACATGTAACAAAAATGAACCTGGACTTTCACGGCTGGAGCGATTTCTTGTTGATTTGTGCGAATATAATGCTGCACGAGTCATTATAATGCTGCACATTACCTTGTACATTTTTTTAACATTTCGTTTCTCGAAAAACCAATTGACGAATGTAATCGATGTAAGTTATAAGTACTAATGGTACGTACATTAATATAAATATTAATGGTACTGACGGTCCCGGACGTTCACGGACGGTCGCGGACGGTGTTTAGTAGGACCCCAACATTAGTCTTTCGAAATGCAAATTAACAGACAAGTGTCGCCCGGTTATACGAAAATCAGATATGTCACGAAGCTGGCTCTCGAGTGTATGAGTCTACACTTATGTGGTCCGTAGTGTTGTTGATAAAAAAGTGTTTCCACACAGAAGTCAACAAGTTGAAGCTACAGTGGTAAATGGGAGTTTGGATTAAAAATGAAGTGCTTGCATGTGGAGTCCGTTTAAGGGGAAAACGTAACGATTTCACGGTGAGCAATATGAAATGTTATTAAACGAATTATTGAAGGTATGAACCTGTCATTTCTACTTCTATCTTAAGATAAGTCAAGAGAGAACACGTTATCGTTCCTAGTATATTTAAACAGCATACGCAAAGCTAGATCCGAAACTTCTCAATACTCGAGAGTACCGCAAGTCGCTCGGTACGTAAAGTTTGCGAGAACACTCACTCGATATGTGGAGCTTGCGAGAAAACTCGCTCGCTCCTCGATCACCTTCTCGCAACTCGAGTTTTCTCGTAAGGGGTCAAAACTCGCTCGCCCGTTTCTCGCTCGTTCCTCGATGTTAAGTTTCATTAGAGCGGTACTGTACTCCTGTGGCTCGCGTTGTGCAGCGGGTCAACCATCCGATCTATAAACAGCTAATTTCAAACGTGCATATCCCCTACAGGTTCACTTTAAACATTGATCGCCTTATAAGTAGATAGCCTGCGCCGCAGACGTCTAAACCCTGGTTATACGTCTGCGGCGCAGGCTAGAAGTAGATAGTTTTGTCTCGCTTGATATTTGCTCTGATAATTCGTTTGTGGCCTGGTTCCAGCTAGATTTTCACCATGTTAGGCCCCAGCTTTT
This sequence comes from Paragorgia papillata, assembly GCA_035771165.1. Lineage (NCBI taxonomy): Eukaryota > Metazoa > Cnidaria > Anthozoa > Scleralcyonacea > Coralliidae > Paragorgia > Paragorgia papillata. Next base: position 630,417 of record JAWNZC010000155.1, read on the forward strand.
CGTACGGGAGGGCTTATTTTTGGAGGTTTCCGGTATCACTGTAATTTTGTCTGTTGAACACATTTGCTCTCGTCATATACAAACAATTAGCCAACTCAGTGCTTAATGTGCCTCGTCGGCTACGAGCTCATGTACGACTTGAGCTCATGGTATAACTGTTAAGTGTATAAGACTATCTTAACACAAATTGTACACCAAAAATGAAACCAACCTTATCTAGCTTTTCTTGAATAATGGGATCTGGAATGTCAGCCAATGTGATGTGTTCAACAGCTGCATCACGACAACCACTTGAAAGGTAGGCAACTACTGCTCTGGATAATCCTTGCATTCCTGAGCAGTTGTTTAAAATGGCGTGCAAAATCATTTTCCAAACAAGGACGAACAATCCTCCCGAGATAATATCGTAGTTGTGAATAGGGAGCAGGTGCCCATTTACACCTTCGAATAAATTAAATGAACCAACTGGTATCTGCAATCTTTTCATCAATAGATGAAAGTACTCTCGTGTTACTCCACCTGCATCTAACCCAGGCTCGTTGACAAAACATAAATTCAAAGGCTTGGTTATATCGAATGCTGGGTTCTTATATTTTCTCAATATTTGTTGCAGTATGTCTGTATTTCGGTTGATATGAACATCCAGCTCCTCTCGGAATCGTGTAACAGCAGCTGTTACAAATCTTTGCAGATTGTCGAAGGCATTGCCATTCTTCCTAAATACTGCAATGGATGACAGGGGTGAGTTCAACAAAATTTCTGTATCTATATCATCTGTATCTGTTCCTTCTTCAATGCTGTCCTTGCTATTTTGTGTCAATGCCATGTCCTTGACAACTGGATCTAGTTCATAAATGGATACATAAATTTTATGAATGACATACTCAAGCACTTTTCAAGTAGAAATTCTGAATTGTTTTACAAATAATTCTGGGATGCTGGATGAAATATCCTTGATATTTTCCATAAACTAAATTTAATTTGAAATTGATATTTTTCATAAACTGAATTTAATTCATTTTAAATTTCAGTTCATTTTCAAAGATATTCAAGGTTTCTTTGTTTTTTTAATGCAGATGAAAAAAATGTTAGTTAAATGGCCTGAAGACATATCCATTTTTTTCACTTTTGATCATTAATGAACTGGTAGTATTCAGTACAGTTAAATTTTATTTTGTGTACTGACTTTTGAATCATGGTAACATAATGAGCACGACCACTTTTAGAGCTGCCATCCACAGCTACAAAGGGAAATTATACCGCTGAAATGAGCTTGATTAAAGTTGGCAAAAATTAAGTGACTTTTGAGGTTGTACTGTAAGGTCGGTGTCCAGGTTGACATTAAAAGAATGCCGACCACGTTTTTGAGGGCCGTACCTGTAAATTACAACCTTGACGACACCAAGATGATGATGATGTTGTGGCGATGGCCAATGGTGATCGTTGATAATATGATCACTATCACAATTGTTGAAGCAAAGTTGGTGATTGTGACAATGAAAATAATGATTATTAATTATAGAATAAATTAATAGAGTAAAACTTTGAAACCAATTGTTTACTCTACCTGAGCAATACAAAGAAGGCAAAAACAGGTAATGAAACAACTGTACATACCTGATGCACCTATGAGGGGTCATTACCGCCAAAATGCTGTTTCTAATTTTGTTATGGAGAACATAAGTTCTGTTATTCAAAATTCAGAACACAATTTAAGGCAATACTACAAAATTTATAAATTCTGTTATTCAAAATTCAGAACACAATTTAAGGCAATACTACAAAATTTAAAACAACAGAACAGAATTTAGTGCAGCGCAACGGAATTTAAGGTGCAACAGAATTTGAGACAACACAACAGAATTAGTAATAGCAGAATATAATATACAACATAACAGAATTTGGAACAACACAACAGAATTTAATACAACAAAACAGAATTACAAATAGCAGAACAAAATTCATTGTCAATCAACAACTCGCATCCAATTTCTGTTCTGATGTTCTAAATTCTGTTCTGACGGAGGTGTGACCGGAACTTAAAGTGTTTTTTCCGAGCGGAACCTGGTACATGGCTAGTTAGGCTTTATAATTTATGAATATATTTATTCGTGGTCTTTCCGCCAAAAGAAAATTTATTCCTACTTCAAAATGGCTGCTCGTGAGGAAGGTTTGTCCTCACGTTGCATCTCCCTTCTGGAAGAAGTAAAAGGACTCATTGAAAATCAAGGCTCCAGTGGGAATGTTCGTCAAAATGAAAGAGAGATTGCAAGTGTTTCAAATTCAAATACGACATCGAATGTGTGTGACCAGGAGTCTAATCAAGTCAATCAAGATCAAGCTCAACATCAATCGAAGAGTCGACCGGAGAGTGTCATGGAAAACTTCAGATCGTTGTTTTCCCCATATGCCGCATCTTCTTCAACAAACAATTTTTGGCGACCCCCACCTGCAAAGAAATCGAAGAAAGGGCATTTCCAGGTGAAAGAGACCTGGACACATGATTTCTTTTGTCTGGCTGCAACAACAGTGACAAGCGTGCCATCCCGCAAGGGAAAAATGAAGCTTCAGAATGCCGGTCTTGGTCGGAAAAAAGTTGTGTTCAGTTGCAAAGCTTCTGCGTTTGAGGTTCAAAGAGTTTTAGAGCGTGTCTACCCAAAGCTAAGCGAAACTGGAGGGTTTGAATTACTTAGACTGGTATTGATCCACCCCCCGGCGATAGGAGGTTATTCAGTGCCATTCCTGCGTGATCTTGCTGGGCTAGGACAGGCGTTGGCGTACATTCGGCCTCTTCAGAAAGACCTAGACACTGCTTCTGTGGTTATCACAGAACAGGTATGTAGTTTCAGTTAAAAAAATAAATATATAATTAATTAACTAAAATAAATTCCTGGTTTATCATCAGTATAGAAGAAAAATAATAAGTTTGTTTATATCATAATCACGAAAGTAAAAGTTAGAAAATTTCACTGTTAGCATGCAGGATGTATAAAAGAGATTATATTTATTCGTTTATTAATTTGATTTCAAAATGACCGACAGTCATAAGTATCTCGCGCAGCCTGACGCGTGTGTTTTGAGATGACAGACAGGAAATGGACATGGTAAACTTGATAATTTTGACTTTTTATTAATAATAAAAAATAAATTAATGTGGCAGAAAAAATTGATGCGGGCGCTGATGATAAACCAGGAATTTGTTTCAAATGGCCTAACTTATATTCAGACAGACTATCAAAATTTCAGGTTATTTTATTTTCAGGTCTTCATATAGGTTTGCAGGGTCATTTCTGTAAAGCGCTTTCAATTCGTCAGAATTTATGCCACAAAAATAAAATAGATATCGTTAGAAAGCTATTAATTTGTAGAATACAATGCTGTCTTTGGTTTTCGCGATAAACACAAACCATTACATTAAAAATGGAAATACCTTCCCACCTCTGCTTCGGTAGTTTGTTGTGTATTACTGTTTTTCTATAGCTGCTACAGAAACGTGAGAAAAATCTAGTGATAAAAGTCGCTTATTCTTGATTTATATTTGTTTGTTGGTATCGATTTGGAAGAAACATTTGTTATATCATGATTAAATTCCATGAAAGTTAAATTATACTTTTTATTCACATTTTTCAACAAAAAATTTTCCTCAAGCTTCAGTAGCAAAAAATGCTGACACCGTTTTGCTGGAAATTTATCTCGGAATGAAACTACAAAAAAAGATTTTGAACAAAATAAAATGCTTTTTATTTGAGTTGCCCCGAGTGAAGCTCTCTGGTTTTAATTAAAAAATTCACAAGTGAGTATTAACGGTTTGTGTTTATCGCAAAAGCAAAGACACAATTGTATTCTGCAAATTAATAGGTTTCTAATGATATCTATTTTATTTTTGTGGCATAAATTCTGACAAATTGAGAGCACTTTACAGAAATGACCCTGCAAACCTATACAAAGACCTTAAGTGCTTATGCAAACACTTTTTCCTTGCTTCATTCTTGAGATATTCAGGTTTGTTTGATATGCAAATACCCTACTTACATGACATCATACTGCATCATACTACATTGGTGAATCGGCGAGAGTTTGCATGAACTTTAACCTATAACCAATATCATTCACAAAATATTTACTACAGCTAGGTGGGGTAGAAATTTACAACTCTCAATCTTTTGTATTACCTACCAAAGAACAAGGAAATTTTTGCCATTACTTGAAAAATAAAATACAAGAATATTTTATTGAATACTGGAAAGAACAGATTCAATAGGGTGAAAACAATGGCAAGTTAAGAATTTTCAAAAAACTGAAAACTAACTTTGGTTGTGAAAAATACCTTTCTGAAATTCACAATTTCAAACACCGTCAAGCTGTCACAAAATTAACGATTTCAGCTCATAGATTACCTGTTGAAACTGGTCGATACAGCAATGTTTCATACAGTAATAGACTATGTAAACATTGCGATCTTAACGAGATCGGGAATGAAGAACACTTTTTAACGTCGTGTACAAACACAAAGTTCGCCGATCTCAGAGTAAATTTTATTGATAACCTATATAAAGTAAATAGTTCATTCAAATTGTTTAATTCCCAAGATATTTTTATGTACCTTATGTCTATGCAAGACAGAACAGTTATGGCTTTGGCAGGGAAATACTGTTTCGATGTTTTAACAATTTTTGATAACTTAACGTAGATAATAGAAATTAACTTTATATATATGTAATATGTATGTCATGTAGTATGTCACGTTTGTATCCTATATACCAAAGCTGGTATTGATATTGTTGATCAAATAAATAAATACTGCATAATGACTTTTTGAAAGAACATCAATTTTAGGCTGGTACTACAAATATTTTGCACACAACTACACATGTCGTCGTCGTCGTCGTCGTCGTCGTCGTGGTGTCCCCACAAGTCATGTTAGACCAGTTCGAAAATTACCACTGTGAAGTATGCACCACATTCAGCCTTCGATTCAGCCTTCGATTTGGCCTTCGATTCAGCCGTCGATTCAATTATCGCTTCTTATTGCGAAGTTATCTCCATATTCATCAGGTGGTCGCTATTGCAGAATATCACACAAAAACACAATTTTCTCAGGATCTTGTACAGAATTTCATGCTCTTTAATCTAGTATAAGTTTCCAGAGTGGCATAAACCCATGAACGACGCAGGCAAGCTTTAAACAAATTGCGGCGCGGCGTTATTAATACGACTCACGGATGTTTTGTTGTATATTTCTTATTACATCAGATATAAACACAAATTTCTCAGCCGCTATTCTATACGATTTTTTTAATTTACATATGTTATACAGAATTTCATGCTCTTTAATCTAGTATACGTCACCAGAGTGGCATAGACCCATGAACGACGCTGCCAAGCTTTAAACAAATTGCGGCGCGGCGTTATTAATACGACTGACGGATGTTATGTTGTATATTTCAGATTTCCTCAGAAAAAGTACAAATTTCTCAGCCGCTATTCTATACGATTTTTTTAAATTTACATATGTTATACAGAATTTCATGCTCTTTAATCTAGTATAAGTCACCAGAGTGGCATAGACCCATGAACGACGCAGGCAAGCTTTAAACAAATTGCGGCGCGGCGTTATTAATACGACTGACGGATGTTATGTTGTATATTTCAGATTTCCTCAGAAAAAGTACAAATTTCTCAGCCGCTATTCTATACGATTTTTTTTAATTTACATATGTTATACAGAATTTCATGCTCTTTCATCTAGTATAAGTCACCAGAGTGGCATAGACCCATGAACGACGCAGGCAAACTTTAAACAAATTGCGCCGCGGCGTCATTAAAACGACTGACGGCGGTTATGCTGTATATTTCAGATTTCCTCAGAAAAGGTACAAATTTCTCAACCGCTATTCTATACGATTTTTTTAAATTTACATATGTTATACAGAATTTCATGCTCTTTAATCTAGTATACGTCACCAGAGTGGCATAGACCCACGAACGACGCTGCCAAGCTTTAAACAAATTGCGGCGCGGCGTTATTAATACGACTGACGGATGTTATGTTGTATATTTCAGATTTCCTCAGAAAAAGTACAAATTTCTCAGCCGCTATTCTATACGATTTTTTTTAATTTACATATGTTATACAGAATTTCATGCTCTTTAATCTAGTATAAGTCACCAGAGTGGCATAGACCCATAACGACGCAGGCAAGCTTTAAACAAATTGCGCCGCGGCGTCATTAAAACGACTGACGGCGGTTATGCTGTATATTTCAGATTTCCTCAGAAAAGGTACAAATTTCTCAGCCGCTATTCTATGCGATGTTTTTTAATTTAGATATGTTATACAGAATTTCATGCTATTTAATCTAGTATAAGTCCCCAGAGTGGCATAGACCCATGAACGACGCAGGAAAGCTTTAAACAAATTGCGCGCCGGCGTCAATAATACGACTGACGGGGATTATGTTGTATATTTCTTATTACATCAGATATAAACACAAATTTCTCAGCCGCTATTCGGCTATACGATTTTTTTAAATTTAGATATGTTAAACAGAATTTCATGCTCTTTAATCTAGTATAAGTCACCAGAGTGGCATAGACCCATAACGACGCAGGCAAGCTTTAAACAAATTGCGCCGCGGCGTCATTAAAACGACTGACGGCGGTTATGCTGTATATTTCAGATTTCCTCAGAAAAGGTACAAATTTCTCAGCCGCTATTCTATGCGATGTTTTTTAATTTAGATATGTTATACAGAATTTCATGCTATTTAATCTAGTATAAGTCCCCAGAGTGGCATAGACCCATGAACGACGCAGGAAAGCTTTAAACAAATTGCGCGCCGGCGTCAATAATACGACTGACGGGGATTATGTTGTATATTTCTTATTACATCAGATATAAACACAAATTTCTCAGCCGCTATTCGGCTATACGATTTTTTTAAATTTAGATATGTTAAGCAGAATTTCATGCTCTTTAATCTAGTATAAGTCCCCAGAGTGGCATAGACCCATGAACGACGCTGGCAAGCTTTAAACAAATTGCGCCGCGGCGTCATTAAAACGACTGACGGCGGTTATGCTGTATATTTCAGATTTCCTCAGAAAAGGTACAATTTTCTCAGGCACTATTCTATACGATTTTTTTAAATTTACATATGTTATACAGAATTTCATGCTCTTTAATCTAGTATAAGTCCCCAGAGTGGCATAGACCCATGAACGACGCTGGCAAGCTTTAAACAAATTGCGCCGCGGCGTCATTAAAACGACTGACGGCGGTTATGCTGTATATTTCAGATTTCCTCAGAAAAGGTACAATTTTCTCAGGCACTATTCTATACGATTTTTTTAAATTTACATATGTTATACAGAATTTCATGCTCTTTAATCTAGTATAAGTCACCAGAGTGGCATAGACCCATGAACGACGCTGGCAAGCTTTAAACAAATTGCGGCGCGGCGTTATTAATACGACTGACGGATGTTATGTTGTATATTTCAGATTTCCTCAGAAAAAGTACAAATTTCTCAGCCGCTATTGTATACGATTTTTTTAAATTTACATATGTTATACAGAATTTCATGCTCTTTAATCTAGTATAAGTCACCAGAGTGGCATAGACCCATGAACGACGTAGGCAAACTTTAAACAAATTGCGCCGCGGCGTCATTAAAACGACTGACGGCGGTTATGCTGTATATTTCAGATTTCCTCAGAAAAGGTACAAATTTCTCAGCCGCTATTCTATACGATTTTTTTAAATTTACATATGTTATACAGAATTTCATGCTCTTTAATCTAGTATAAGTCACCAGAGTGGCATAGACCCATGAACGACGTAGGCAAACTTTAAACAAATTGCGCCGCGGCGTCATTAAAACGACTGACGGCGGTTATGCTGTATATTTCAGATTTCCTCAGAAAAGGTACAAATTTCTCAGCCGCTATTCTATACGATTTTTTAAAATTTAGATATGTTAAACAGAATTTCATGCTCTTTAATCTAGTATAAGTCCCCAGAGTGGCATAGACCCATGAACGACGCTGGCAAGCTTTAAACAAATTGCGGCGCGGCGTTATTAATACGACTGACGGATGTTATGTTGTATATTTCAGATTTCCTCAGAAAAAGTACAAATTTCTCAGCCGCTATTCTATACGATTTTTTTAAATTTACATATGTTATACAGAATTTCATGCTCTTTAATCTAGTATAAGTCACCAGAGTGGCATAGACCCATGAACGACGCAGGCAAACTTTAAACAAATTGCGCCGCGGCGTCATTAAAACGACTGACGGCGGTTATGCTGTATATTTCAGATTTCCTCAGAAAAGGTACAAATTTCTCAGACGCTATTCGATACGATTTTTTTTAATTTACATGTTATATAGAATTTCATGCTCTTTAATCTAGTATAAGTCCCCAGAGTGGCATAGACCCATGAACGACGCAGGAAAGCTTTAAACAAATTGCGCCGCGGCATCAATAATACGACTGACGGGGATTATGTTGTATATTTCTTATTACATCAGATATAAACACAAATTTCTCAGCCGCTATTCTATACGATTTTTGTAAATTTTCATATGTTATACAGAATTTCATGCTCTTTAATCTAGTATAAGTCACGAGAGTGGCATAGACCCATGAACGACGCAGGCAAGCTTTAAACAAATGGCGCCGCGGCGTCATTAAAACGACTGACGGCACTTGTGCTGTATATTTCAGATTTCCTCAGAAAAGGTACAATTTTCTCAGCCGCTATTCTGTACGATTTTTTTAAATTTACATATGTTATACAGAATTTCATGCTCTTTAATCTGGTGTAAGTCCCAAGAGTGGCAGACTCACACTGTAAATTGAGAAGAGTAAAAATTACCCCAAAATTGGGGGGTGGATGAATGTCCACAGAACGCCCCGTTTTTTAGAATAGAAATTGGTATAAGAGTAAAAATTACCCCTGAATGGAGGGTAACCGCAGTGAGTAAAAATTACCCATGAATGGGGGGTAACCGTGATGAGTAAAAACTACCCCTTTCTAGGGGTAGTTTTAAATGGTCAAAATTACTCCCTTTCTAGGGGTAGTTGTGAAGGAAAATAATTACCCTCTTTCTGGGGGTAGCTCTAAAAGAAAAATTACCCTCCTTCTGGGGGTAGTTGTCTCGAGATCGATTTCAAAATGCAAATAAACGTGTAATCACTCCAAAACTTTAAATTAGCATTTCAACATTTTTAAATATGGCTTATAACTATTGACAAAATCAAAAATACTTCAACAATTTAACTAAAACTATAAATTATTAAGCCTTGGTCAACTGGTCCCAACACAGTACTACGCAACAACATGAACATTGACATTGTTGTGGTCATTTGACCACACTGTTGCATAAACATTCTCAAACTCATTAATAATTCATGAACCAAAAACAAAAGAAATTAATGTTTAATCAGTGCTTTGAAATCGGAGGAAAAGTACTAGTACTTTGAAATAATGCAAAATACGTTTTCAAAGTCTTGGGACTTTGAAATAAGGCAAATTATATTACGTTTCAGAGGTATCTTCGGAGTTTTGAGTTTGAGAAGTCAGTTCAAATACTCGACGTCGGACTTTACCGGGATTACAAAGCCATCGTGCATTAAAAAGGCTCGCCTTTTCAAAAAGCACTCGGACTTTCAAATCCCGGTAAAGTCCTCCGTCTCGTATTTGAATTATTACGTAAACACGTTGCAAATTTTCAACTATACTTAACCATTTTGCAACTCTACTGTCTCTACATTAACTGATTCAGTTGCAAAACAAATTTGTTCAGTGTTATGTTGGAAGAGGCTGAGGTTTGTAGCCCCATTAATACTGTATCTATAAAACCCAATACGTCCAAGTATTGGTAAGGGTATTCCACTGAAAATACATAGTACGTGGCATACAATGTAAATAACATTGTTTCAGCGGTCACTGCCGTCGCGTCCACCAAAACCCTTGCTTCAACACAAAGAAGGAAATTATCGACTTTGAATATGTTGTCGCCACGTGCCACAATACAAGGGAACGTCGTTCCTCTAATAAATTTGCTGAGATCATCATCTTCCTAAAATTAAAAAAAACACCTTATGACATGTGCAGCATGTAATTTTTAGACGCCTGTTAATACAACAAGCCTAACATTTCAGCGAACATCAGAACATGCGTGGCAGACTCTTGGTTTGGGAGAAAAATCTGGGTTTGTGAAATTTTCAGTGTTTGTCAAAATATGACACTGAATTATTTTTTTTTGGGGGGGGGGAGGGATTCAGCGTCAAATTTTATTATAAACAATTATTGGATGAGGTTTTTGTGATATCAGGAATAATCAAGGTCGAGGTAAGTGTTATCAGCTGAAGGCTGAGGCTGATAACACTTACCGAGACCTTGATTATTCCAGATATCACAAGAACCTCATCCAATAATTGTTTTATTATATATTGTATTCATTATACATTGAAAATCGAGCAGTCATGTTGTTTTTGCTTGTGTGGAAAGCTACCGCTCGTTAGGAAATCTCGGATTGCGGGGGCAACCTACAGATTAGTGAATATAATCCACTAGCAGATTATTCACTAATCTGTAGGTTGCGCTGATTCCCATAATTAACTGTATGCGCTTAGCCAATGAGAAGACAGGAAGTAACTACAATGTATAAAAATCATTAAAAATTTAACTATTAATTAACTATTAAAATTTCACAAACCCAGAGTTTTCTTAGCGCGCCACGCAGGCTAGGAGAGCCCAGGATGCATTTTGGGATGCAAAGGAACTACACCACGAAAAAGCAAGGTGAAAAAGTTAGAACGTGATTCAAACGTTTTTATTATGGCCAAATTCTTTCAAAAACAAAAATCAGGTAAGGTATCAATGTCATATTATATATGTGTGTGTGTGTGTGTGTGTGTGTGTGTGTGTGTGTGTGTGTGTGTGGATGTATATTATTACTTACATTCATTATATTAATCAGCTGAATGTTGTTTTCCTTATTGCAAGTTTTGCTTGAAGGCACTTTCTTCCCAAGGAGGGCTGGAAGGACCACAGAAGCAAACATACTTTCAAATTCTGTGTAAAGAATAATAGTAAGTTAGTAACACTAAAATTGACAAATTGTACTAAAAAACTACGAAAACTACGAGTCCATATATGACTAGAATGTATAATATAAATATATTGTTGGTAAGCTGCAGTTAGAGTAGCATACGTCGTTCCTATTAAAATTAGTAGGATGAGGTTGAGCATGATCATCAATAATTATCAAGGCCGACCGTTTGTTATCTGCCGAAGCTGAAGACTGAGCCGGATAACACAAACAAACTACAAAGGCCTTGATAATTCTTAACGTTGTGCAATAACCGAATCCATTAATTGTTTTACTGGTACTATTTATTCAAAATATTTTCAAAGTAAGGTTAATTCAGTCATTTAAGAAAACATTTTATTGAGTAACTGGAGGAGGCTATGATGACATAATTTAATAATGTTTTGTTATTGCATCAACGTCATCAATTGTGCAATATTATTTCACTTATTACACAATTGACGCTTTCTTCCAAATTTGGTTATGAAAATTAAATTAACTGGAAAATATGTAGAAAATAGCAGAACCTGGAAAATATTTTGAATAAAAGTAAATTATTTTGAGACAACTAGGGAATGTGATTTATTCACAGATTTATTTAAAAGTATCAAGAAAACAAGGTTTTTTCATCATACAACAAGTCATAGCTACCTTTGATCCTTTCTGGTTCTTTAGCCACAAATTCTTTTCGTAGATTTAGTATCTCTTTCAAAAATTGGGATTTTTTGGTCTTATTTTCTGCATATATTGCAATAGCAATGTGATACCTTGTAAACTTATCTTTTAGGTCTTTCATGGCGTTGTCGTTGTCCATGATTCGGCAAAATTCTTTCCGGATCTATATTTAAAGTAAAAACACACTTATACCATAAAACTTTTCATAAATTGAAATTTTAGGCATTTGACAAGTAAACTTATGTTGCATAATATTAGTTATAGTAAAATAAGTCCCCTGTTTTTAAAGTGCCTATCTCACCTGTGGGGATTTTACATATTCGTAATCTTTGGGTTCACCTGAGCAAAATTGCAATATATCTTGGCAGCTGAAAATTTCATCTTCATGGAGTTTCTCGCTGTCGAAGTTACCAAATTATTTGTCAAAAAAGTTGTCAAAGTTAGAAAATGTAAATTAATTACCCCAACAATTGTTGCCAATGGTGGAAAATCCTCCACAATGTCGCATACTGGTGCCGTTGTTATTAAGATATTTCGCCGTCGTATGCTATATGTTATCTCCATTAACTTTCTGAGTTTCACACGATCCTGGCTTGTCCGTGGGCGTTCATATTGTTTTTTTATTTCTGTTTTGTGATCCGTGTAGATTTCCTCGCTGGTGTCCACTGGAATTTCGTTCCAAAAATCTGCCTTTCTGGTCCGAGGTTTCTTCACCACTGGGTTACCACCATTGCTACATGTAGATGCTGTACCAGATGTAGATGCCTGACTTGGAGATTTAGATTCAGCTGTTCTCTTTGCTTCATATTTACGAATGTGCTTGAAGCGGTTTTGTATGGCTGATGTCCAGGATCCCTTGAAATAGAAATTAATCAGTTAATACCCCTGGTAGAAATCCTAAACAGGATCCTATAGGATCCAGTATAAGATCCTGTAAGATCCTAAGTAGGATCCTATAAGTTCTTGTACAAGATCCTACAGGATCATGTAGGATCCTACTCAGGATCCTACAGGGAGATCCTGTAGGATCCTATAGGATATTGTATAAGATCCTGTAGCCAGTAGGATCTACAGACCCTATAGGATCCAGTATAAGATCCTGTAGGATCCTAAGTAGGATCTTATAAGTTCTTGTACAAGATCCCACAGGATCCTGTAGGATCTTGTACAAGAACTTATAGGATCCTACAGGTAGGATCCTACAGGATCCTAGTTTAAGAAAATTTAGGATCCTGATAGGATCCTACCTGGATCCTGTTAGGATCCTACCATACCAGGATCCTAACAGGATCCTGATCAGGATTTCTACCAGGGACACTACATACAGTATGCAGTTTCTATGAAGTAAGAAGTTTGCAATTGGTAATAGAAGCCTCGGTGTTCCCAGACACTGCAAAGAAATGTAGGTTACTGTACAACACAAAATGTATTAGCTGTACAAGTACAACACTGACATTTATGGTTCTCAATTACAATTTAAATACTAATTACAATACAATTTACTTACGATGCCACTTCCAATGTGGTCCTTTAAAAAGGGGTACTTTGTCAGAATGGCTAATGCAATTTTGTCCCTTTCTGCCTTGTTCAGGTAATGGATTCCATTGGCCAAAATGTTGGTACAAATGTCACGAACAAATTAATTCCTGTGACTACCAATTAGGCACTTGTTCGCCAATGCATAGAATACAGAATACAGAATACAGATTTTAATTACTTCTTCCCACAAGGGGCTTTTCAAGAGCAATTTACATTACTAAATTTCAAGTGGCAGAGTCGAAGGCATATTAAAGGCGCTCGAAGCAGCCGCCCTACGACACATTTATGACACACATGTCAGACCACGAATCACAGACCTAGGTGTTGATTTTATGGAGGGAGGAAAACCGGAGAACCCGGCGAAAAACCCTCGAAGCACAGGAGAGACCAACTAAACTCTACTCACATGAATGTTCCAAGCTCGAGATTATTACGGGGTTATTCCCAGACGGTCACCCATCCAAGTACTAACCCCGTCAAACCGGGCTTAACTTTTTGGTGAGAGGCAGCGCCCTAACGGCACACGCCACCCGTGCATTTGAAACAGCAGGAGAGAACTACATAAAATACAATATAGGAGATGTAATTATAGGAGATTGTCATAGCACGTATGTTCACCCAGTTCAAATTTTTAAATAAGCTCAACCTTGCAACCTTGGGAGTATCAACTCAAAGAATGTTAGTCAAGGTTCCTCTGGACATGTAGCTAGCCACCCCCTAGCCACCCCCTCTTTGGTCTAGAAAAAAATATTAAAAGACACTAAATATAATTATTGCAGGTCTGACAGCTCTAGTTGACGGTGAAGTTGCAGTTTTCATTTGTTTTTTTTAAAGTGTTTACATAAATATTTTATACTGTTAGTACATGTAACCCAAAATATAACCTTTTTTCTATACTGCGGAGTGCTCAAACGTGCCCTCAAATGGCTCTCAAATTGCTGGAAATGCCATTTCAGAGACCCAATAACTTAAACATTTCCGGGGGAACCCCCTAGAAGGCTCGGCTTCACCCTAGGACACACCCCTTTCAACAATCCTAGATCCACCCCTGTATTCATATATTATTATACAAGGTAAAAAGTTACAAATGGTCTGGAACAAACGTTTTTGTTTTCCCAAGTATTTTCCCACGTTTTTATCATTTTTCGTAGGCATGTGCAAATTGGTGACACAAAAAGTACATGTTAGAACTCTCTGTAAATGTAATCAGTGCAACATAATGTGTACCACAGTACTGTATGACCGGACATGTACTACAGTAGCTTTGTTATAATAATTCAGTGGCTTTTACCTTTGTTGTCAGTTGATAATTCTCAAAAAACTTCCTATTCCTCTTTTCCTCATACAGGAATGGAGATTTTTTAACTGGTGCAAGTGGATTTACTGGTGGGAGTGGAGATACTAGTGGAAGTGGAGTAACTAGTGGAAGTGGAGTAACTGGTGGAAGTGGAGTAACTGGTGGAAGTGAAGTAACTGGTGGAAGTGGAGTTTGATCTTCAGTTTCCATAGTTTCCAGTAGTGAGTCAACCAAGTCATCTGGTGCCTGCCATATATCGTATAGGAAATGCTGTGCTAAAATAAACTCATTATTTTAAATGTAGATTATGCAACATATATTTTGGAATTGCTGGAAGAAAAGTTTCAGAAAAGAGTATTGATTTGATATTTAAAAAGTCAATGAGACTGTGGTTACCTCGTCATCGTGTGATATGGTGATTTTTTGACAAATTTTTTTAATTGTCATAGCATCTCCTGCCTTTACTCCACATAAAACAAGCAAGCTGACATCCACTTCCTGTAATAATTCCCAACCAGTTAACTAAAACAGAGTCAAAAATAACCAAGTCAATGAAATGTCTCTATCATATACTGTACCTCAATATACATTATATAATATAATATAGTTTATATATCTTAATATACAATATAATATTAATACCCACCCAGTACCCTTATAATACCTTGCAATATTTCTCAAGTGAAATCTTGATCGTGCAGAAATTGTGTATATAAAGTAGACTTATCAATGAGAAATGAGAATGAATAGTCACGTAATCACGTTAATATAAAGTACCCGATGTATTTCAACAATGCGTAGTTCCGAAAATTTTAGCCATCTTTCTCTATAAACAAATGTGTCGGCATAATCAAGAATTGTATAAACTCCAGCTTCGTTAGTGCAGGACTTTTTTTGCCACGGACTTTTACCCGTAGTATCCGCGTACTGAAGATTTAATAACCCCGTGGTCAAAGAATTTCATCTCCAAAGAATCGTTTTCTTAAGTAAATTACTTATTTACTTAACTAAATATTATTTATAAATATAGATAACAATATGAAGTTAATTAAAAGGTCACAAGACGGCCAAGAGTAATTGACTACAGGAGCCCGAGGGTCGCAAGGACGAGAAGGCTAATTTTCCGGGGGCACCCGATTTTATATAAGTTAATAGCAGATTATTTAACTCTCACCTTCTGGTCTTCTAAAATGTCGATGACATCTTCATTAATATTATTTATTGACAGATGCTCTATTAACTCTGCGTCCATCTTCACTTTGAAATCTAAAAATGTGTAATCAAAACAGTTCATATGCATTTTTCATTTTGTAATATAGATAAGACCGCACCGAAGCCGATACCTGTAAATAACTATTAATATAAGTGTAAATTATAACGTTTATATTCAATTTCGCTTACTGAAAATGGTTCATTTTTGGGCTGGGATAAAGAATCAAGGGAAAATATATAGGCTTATTTAACAAGTTAACCTGGAGGCTGGAGCGAACAGACAAAAAAACCCAGAAGGGCTTTCTTTCCTGATTTTGGGGCAAACGACATACAGGGACAATATTTCTCGCGTTACTATACATTACCATGTACTTACCGTGTATATCCCCGGAAAATTTCCACAGGCTGCGCATAAATCTCAAGACTCGCTGTTGTTTGTTGAATTAACTCTGGTCGCGAAGACGTCCAAAGGAAAAAGGACAACTCTTTTCCAGTGCAATGGTTACGTTTTCGCGCCAGAATTATTACTCGGTTTTTTATTGGCTAATATTGACCCTGGGATAAATACGTAATCATTTTTTGTAACCAAGGTTCAAAGTCTAAACTCTAACTATATGCTTTTATCACTGATTATTAAACATAACAGTCGATAAATGTGGCCTTTTATATAAAAATGAATTAAGTCAGCATTAAAAAAAACAGTTAATGCCTTGGCAGTGTAGTATTTGTGGTGAGTTTGCTGTGGCAGATTTAAAACAGCTTTTAAATAATATAGGCAGGTGTCACCGCAATGACCCAAACTTTCATGTCGTATGTGGCGTAGATGGTTGCGCAAAAACATTTAAAAAATACTATTCTTGGAGAAAACACCTGGAGAGAAACCATGTTGTTACGATCGCAAATATCAACGACAATGACCAGCCTTTAAATGATTATATGAACAACGATCAAGAACATGAAGATCATACTAGATCGTGTGCCTTATATCTCTTAAAGCTTCAAGAAGATTGTCGTTTGCCTAAGTCAACGATTGGCAGTATCATCTTAAATACAGCTACTTTGGTACAAGAAACGCAATCAGTCCTGAAGACGCGCATAAAAAATTGATTGGACGTGATTGGGTTACGAGAAATTTTTACAGAAGTCAACACAGACCTATTCCATGACCTGGAGACAGAAACGCAACGAAATAGCTACTACACAGAGCACTTTGGATTAAAAGTAGGTGTTTAATTTTGTTAAAATATTACAGGGTAAAAATATTTAGTAACTAGTAATACATATATGCAGCAAACCCCTCGCCCTCTGCTATAATTAAGGTAATAAAAAATACCTAATAATTCACCTACTGACTACCTGTAGCATCTGCTTGCTATTAACGGTTTTTTAATTATTTATTATATTTGAACAATTTGGTAGGTACCTAAAAGAATAATTTTGGGACAAAAAGAAATTTATAAAAGAAAATCTGGGACGCTGACAAGCATTCAAACAAATGAAGAGGCCTTTTATATTTCAATTCTGGACAGCTTAGAGCAACTCCTAAATGATGAATTTGTCCTTGAACAGGTATCACAAATAACCTTTTTTACTTTAATTACTCGGGCTACCTGTGGTAGACGAGTCTAGGTTTCGGCTCCGTTTGTTTTTTTCCACACAGTTGACATTATTGCGCAATACCTCCCATATATGGAGTCAACCAGTGTTCGATCACTTCGAAAATTCATCGACAGTCAATGTTCCTATTCTGTGGTTGTATCAAGTACATCACTGATCAGTCAAATAAGCAACTTACTTGGAAAACCTACCAACAATTTCGTTAAGGGCAAAGTTGGCCGAAGCTGTTGCATCCAAGTGGCAACCGAACAACCGACAACGATATACAGGAAATTTTTCTCATGGCTGACGGCAGGTCAGCCGTCAGCCAGGTCTGTTACATGATGGCTATAAATTAAATATTTAATACCGCTGTACAGAGATGAGGATCAAAACGCTAACATTCTGGATCTTTATATTGGCACTGTATACACTTTCTGATGCCTTTGGTCGAGCAATTGCGATGTTCATAGGTTTTCCACATGGCTTCAGTAATACTATAAACAGTTGTTCAATGATCTGGCTCAGTGGCTCACGTCTCACGATCGACTGTCTGTGAATTGGTCTGAACTCAGGATCTGTAAACCTCATGAAGACTATTGCAAACAAAAGCCAAGATGCGAGAAGACAAGGAACATTCATGAAGATGACAGACTTTGAGGAAACAGTTTGTTGACAGTAACAGTATCTTTATATTTTTGCATTTTTGCAAACGAGTTTTATATTTGTTATGCTGAGTAGGAAACTTGTATGCACATATGTATGTTATTGTGTTTTTACTGAGTGTTGCTTGTCTTTGAGTCTGAGATCGGCAATGGACAGTAGTCTTATTGATCCATTAGGATTTATATTCAATGTTGTAAGTGCTTTGACTCCTTTGAGTATGTAATTTTGTCACAAGTATGTTATCCATATCTTGATATTCATTTTGATATAAACTTTGATGCATAGATTGAGTATTAAGATATTCATCATAGAAACAACTTTGGACCAGTGATGTTCCTCATATATATGCAGTAATACTTTATTGACATTCGGCCATTATAACATCAGCAGCCAAGTGTGTGTTATATGCGGATGGTGAGATTCACCTACAGTACCAGTGCTGCAGAGTTGAGGAGCCTTCTCAACATGCTCTAAAGCAAAAACATGGAATCAGGATTCATGTTGTATGAAGATTGAATCCATAGATGTAGGGTGCAGGTATATTTTACTAGGCACCTATTGCATATTTGCTAGTGCACGAGTGCATCTGTACCTGGCATACAGTTGCACATGTGAAGTTTGGGTACCTCAGACAATAAATAATATCAGTAAGATTGAAAGACTACAACGCAGGGCAACTAAATATATTTTAAGTCTTTGAACTGGCAGGACGATGTATCATACATACAATGATGATCTGAAAACAGTTAATCTACTACTATAATATACCATTATCATCATACTGACATGACTTGAAAGATCTTATCTATTTCAAATGTTGTACAGGTCACTATAATATTCCTATTAGTAGTTTTTTGCAAGTACTATTACTTGTACAGTCAGAATCACTAGAAACAGTTCAGAACTAGATGTACTAGTTTCTAAGTGCTGTACTAAACTTTTTCAAGCTAGTTACTTGAACTGTATATTTAAACTTTGGAGTAATCTACCTTGCTCAATACCAGATTCTACCTCAGGTAATCAGTTTAAAACTCAACTTTCTAATCACTACCCTAATGCTGTAATTATTAGTCAATGCTTATGATGTCAATAACTTTTGCACCTGGAAATCAATGTTTAAAATGTTCTTCATCCTGTAACATACTCTCTTCTAAACCCTATATACTGCTACTAGTCTGCGAAGCAGACTGCTGCTTAACTGCTCCCCCTGGTATTAATGAAAGAACAAACAAATTAACACTGGCGTCTGAAGTAAAGGGCCTCTACGACCACCACACAGTTGGAGTTGTGAGTTGGACTATTAAACCGTCAGCCACTAATTTTTTACTCTGGTATTAAATGACTTTATAACATCAACATATCTGGTATTAATCAAACAGCAAACTTAATTAACACTGGCATCTGCAGTAAAGGGCCTGTACGACCACACAGTATAAAAGAGCAACCCCAATTAATGCCAATATGAATACCAATGTATATGAATACCAAAAGTATATTTATAAATGCTAAAAGTATATGTATCAATGCCAAAGTTATACAGTATATGTGAACACCAAAGTTATATGTAAGAATGCCAAAAGTATGTACAGTTGAACATGGTGATGCTAATTTGATATATAGGTAATATAGCATGAGCAGTGCTGTTGATAATGCTGTTGCGGCCTTTAAAATGAATGACTTCAGATATCGTTATGTGAGATCTATGAACACCATCTAAACAGTTTATTAACAATAACTGAAATATTAAAGTGTAATATGTACACAAAATGTCACAATAGCGTACATATAGTTCGAGATACAGTATAGTTAAAGCAATGTCATGATAGCTTTCAGTATATGAATTCTATGTTGTCCCAATCTAGGTTGTCCATTCATGTAAGTTTATGATAGTAGTCAATAAAAAAATTGTTCTTTGTAAAACAAGTGAGTGTGCTTTCTAACTAGCTTTCTAACATTGCCTCCTCCACCAATCTCATTCTTCACATCGCCATGCCCATTGCCCATGCCCAGTAGCTCGAGTTAACGCCTAGCGGGCGTCTTGTTATTAAATAAATCATTGGTCCATGAAGTTGTTTTTTGTAATTTGTTGCAAATTTCTCATCATTTTTTGTAGGTCGAGAATCCGCACATTAGCACAGATGGAATGCTAAGAGATTATTGTGATGGGGAACAGTATAAAAAGCATCCTCTTTTCTCTATTAACCCATTAGCATTACAGATCATATTATATTATGATGAGTTGGAGACCTGTAATGCACTCGGATCCAAAGTAACTATACATAAACTAGGTAATGTACAGTACTATACCACTTACAGCCTGAGCTGTATACTACACTTGTTCAGGCCCGGGTTTACCAATTTTGGACGTACAGGCTAAGTGTGACGGCACATTTCTAGGGGAGTCCAGGGGCACACACACCCTGAATTTTTTTGGATTTTGGGTCTCTGAGACAGCATTTCCCGCATTTTGAGAACACTTTTGAGCAAAATGTAAAGGTCTGAAATCCCATTTTTTGACAGAGTTTCTGGCCACCACTGCTGAACAGAAAGATTTGTAGTTTGTGGTCTAAAATAAAATTCAGGGAAAATAAAGTTTGGGGAAATTTTGAAATAGTGTCTAAGTTTATTTTTTTTCATCCCAAAATGTGGGCCGTCCAAATTGTGGGCCTACAGCTATAGCTTGGTAAGCCTATCGGTAAATCCAGGCCTGCACTTGTTACTTCTGAGCGGTTTATATGATCTAAGTAGATAAAATTTCCCAGCTTGATACAAACATATATAGCAAAACGTTCAGCAGCAGCACTCAGGCGATACTGCAAATTCACAAATATATTATTACAAACCATTTTAAGCCACATAACCCATTTCTCGCCTTATTTTTAAATGGAATGTTCTGGCCAGAGTTATGACATCCATCAAATTTCTGCGGACATAAACTTCAAAGGTTCCAATGCGAGTGGGCCTAGACTGTTCATTTCAGTCTATTCTGTGCAATAAGATTGTACATAACATTCCAATGAATGTATAAAATTGTCTATCTCATCTGCAGATCTTTAACCTATAAAATTATTTGTAATATTTGGGCCATTCTGAGAAGAAATACAATATCTTCTCAGGTAAAAACTTTATCTTCATGAACCTGACATCATTATAAGTACAATTGTTCAGGGGCGGATTTAGGGGTGGTGGATTGGGTGGCTAGCCACCCCCTCTTTGGTCTAGAAAAAATTATTAAAAGACGCTAAATATAATTATTGCAGGTCTTTGCATAAATATTTGCAAAATATTTGAAAAAAAGTGTTTACATACCGGTAAATGTTTTATACTGTAAGTACATGTAACCCAAAAATATAACCTTTTTTCTATACTGTGGAGTGCTCAAACGTGCCCTCAAATGGCTCTCAAATTCCTGGAAATGCCATTTCAGAGACCCAATAACTCAAAAATTTCCGGGGGAACCCCCTAGAAGGCTCGGCTTCACCCTAGGACACCCCCCTTTCAACAATCCTAGATCCACCCCTGTTGTTGTGGCAAGAAATAAAAGAAAATGCATTCAGTAGTAATGTCAGGTTTGGTAACTTTGACAGCAAATATATCATTGAGAAGATTTATTTTATTTCTTCTTAGAATGTCCCAAATATTACAAATAGGTTAAATCCCTGTAGATGAGATAGAGTAATGTATACATTAAGTATTTTAAAATACATTACAGTCGTTGGCACCTGGCTAAGTGTGTACACTGCCCGTCAAAACATGTTTTATGTCAACGTCAAAGTTAAATGTTTACCTTGCAAACGAATAAGGTTTTCACTCGATACATTCAAACCAATGCATTATTGTCACATGAATGTGCCCTTAGCCAATCACGTCTCACCAATCCCACGGTGTTGATTTCAAAATGGTAAACTTTAGCTTAAATTTAGAACATGTTTTCACGGGCGGTGTACACGCTTAGGTGCCAACGACTGTATACTTTTAATATACTGTATATCATAATTTGTATGCACCAGTCAAAGTAAATCCAAGCAACCCCCCAACCCGGGCTAGTGGCCTGCTCACAACAAACTATGTCGCGAGTGTAGTTGAGGATTTGTTGGTTTTCTCTTTCTGTTCGAATTATGGCAGACAGTAGGGGTTGGTTGGGAATTGGTAGTTGCACAATCACACACTAGGCATCTTTTTTAGCCGAAGATGTTTGAATTTAAGCATCAAGATACTAGATTCCAAGTTATCTTTATATCCATGTATGTATATGTATGGGGTTTCTTTTACACCTAACTATATACTGCATGTGTTCAGCGCTACATGCAATTCTTTATTAAAGCAAAGTAATCCAGTTTGGTGCATAATAAAATATTGTGATTGTACATATAGGATTACATTTCCATCACCAGGATGACAAATTTGGTCATAAGAACCACGGCATCTCTATTTAACGGAATCAACGGAATCAACAGAATCTGCCGGAAATTTGGTTAATCGCTTACTAACAAACGGTTAATAAAATACATTTATTTACGTTTATTAGCTGGGACTGAAACTGATCGGTCGTCGATACTTCAAGTAAGGTTATTGGATTAGACATATTACGCACATATATACGCGTAATTGTTGACAGCGATTTTATATTTTTGATTGCTATGATTGCGCAAATATACGTGTCTCATTTTAAATTTACTAAGTGTTAAGTCGGACACAACCTGTGGGTTGATTAACAGAAAAAGATTTTCGATTTTTAATTAAGGATCATAGCAAAACCACCTTTTGAAGCTTGGTTAAATGTAAATAAATCAGGGGTCTTCATTTATAAAGATATAAATACACAAGTTCTCTGGCGGACTCTGCCTGTTGAACTCATTCTTTGAATCATAAACGCGGGTATTTTTATTAAGACGATTTATACATTTAGCGTTTTCCGCACGTAGAAGGCATACTATTGTGTTTGCCGCGCGCATGAAATGTCCAAGAAGGAAATTATGTGCATAAATTTTAGCGTATTTTACTACCCTCGACCCTCGACTTGCAACCCTCGATACTCGACCAAAACCCAAACTCCTCCAGGAAGACCTAATTTTGAGGGGTAGTGTGGCCGTCTTTCTTACATGCCTTTATTTACTAGGGGATTAGTGATATAAGATTTATATTTTAAAAAATTGCACAATATTTTCAAAGATGTGTTTTATAGCATAGTCAAAAACATGCGTGAATGTTTAATATGATCTAATTCATATATATGTTGAAGCTTCGAGCTTTACTTCACTTAGGCAACTGTATGGTTAAAATCCAATATAACTATCAGTTGTCTGTGTCCGTACTATGGAAGACATATCCGTAGTAATTCAATCAACAATTTATTTGTTGCATTTGTGCAATCCATGACGCAATAGTACCTTCTAAGTGCGGAAAACGCTAAATGTAATCGTCTTAATAAAAATACCCGTGTTTATGATTCAAAGAATGAGTTCAACAGACAGAGCACTTGTATATTTATATCTTTATAAATGAAGACCCCTGATTGTTTTATTTACATTTAACCAAGCTTCAAAAGGTGGTTTTGCTATGATCCTTAGTTAAAAATCGAAAATCTTTTTCTGTTAATCAACCCACAGGTTGTGTCCGACTTAACACTTAGTAAATTTAAAATGAGACACGTATATTTGCGCAATCATAGCAATCAAAAATATAAAATCTCTTTCAACAATTACGCGTATATATGTACGTAATATGTCGAATCCAATAACCTTACTTGAAGTATCGACGACAGATCAGTTTCAGTCTCAGCTAATAAACGTAAATAAATGTATTTTATTAACCATTTGTTAGTAAGCCATTAATCAAATTTCCGGCAGATTCCGTTGATTCCGTCGATTCCGTTGATTCCGTTAAATAGAGATGCCGTAAGAACCATAATTTTGTCCCAGAGGGTGTAACATTTCCTGTTATTACATATGTCTGGCACATGAATGAATGATGAATATTGAATTGTCTGATTTCCATTTCATGTAACAATATTAAAATTTTCTAGGGTCTATGGTTCAATTAAGTCAATATTTAATCATAGTCCAATTAAGTGTTTAAAAGAAAACTGTTTTCGTGGCAAATTATGTCAAAGTAAATCATCTTACCACACCACAATGCCAGTTGGGATTTTGGAAGATTAGTTCAAAATCTGACGATCCTCTGGCAAGTCTTGACATTTGCCCCAGTAAAAAGTAAATTAATTAGTCGTTTATTCATCCATGAGATTCATGATATATAATCCAACTTGACTAGAGGTCCAAAATAGGATAATTGCTGTGAAAACTTGAACAACAATCGCATTTTACAAGTGTCGATTGTAGAACCACGACTCTATGAGTGAGACATTTTATATGTATTAATTAACCAATTAGTATTAAGCCAATGAGAAAACTTGTTCCCCAAACAGAATAAATAACTAAAATAAGCAATAATAATTATACAACATAAATTATAACAAACTATGGGAGAAATCTTCTCCTTGAAAATTTTCTGGACGTTGAATTTTAAATATTCTGCATCAAAAATATAAAATACGAACAAGCTAAATAAAAATCCCAGGACAGCATCCTGATTAGGGTTAGGATTGATCTTATTGTATAATATATACAGTATATATATATACAGTATATATATACAGTATATACAGTATATATATATATATATATATATATATATATATATATATATATATATATATATAATATATATATATATATATATATATATATATATATATATATATATATATATATATATATATATATATATATATATATATATATATATATATATATATATATATATATATATATATACTATATATATATATATATATACTATATATATACTATATATATATATATATATATACTATATATATACTATATATATACTATATATATATACTATATATATACTATATATATACTATATATATACTATATATATACTATATATATACTATATATATACTATATATATATACTATATATATACTATATATATATACTATATATATACTATATATATATACTATATATATATACTATATATATATACTATATATATATACTATATATATACTATATATACTATATATATACTATATATATACTATATATATACTATATATATACTATATATATACTATATATATACTATATATATACTATATGTATATATATATATATATACTATATACTTTACAGTATTGAGCACTTTTCGACATTTCGCGAACAACACTTTGTTTGTTTGTTTGTTCGAAGTGACTATATGACCGGCAGCCGGTCACGGTTCTGAAATAACTAAATGACCGGCATGTTTTGTGCGCATGTCAATTTCCTTTACTGAGCAGTTTCGGCATTCCAGTTCGCAAGTCGTTTATAAATATTTTAATACCGGTACATAAAATACATGAATGTTTTTAAAAAGGTGTTAGACTAGAAATGAATACGTACTTTGAAATGCCCAAATTGTCAACGTCGCTTGGTGGGCGATACGGCATCGATCTCGCTATTTTTCGAATTCTAAACGCTATTCTATCTTCACCCCTAAATCCACCTCACTCTTCTGACTTTTACAGATTAGGCTATTATATTGCCGTTTTCAATCGAAGATTTTCGAATTATTATGCGTTGCAGCAGGCGGGGCCTGGGCATGAGTGGGCTCCAGTTCTCTTTCAGGTCGTGGCGGGAATTCCTGCTAATTTCCCGGGAAATTACAAAACGTGGCGATCGGTGCAACGTACTGCTTTCTGAATTATTCATATTCACGCGTGAAATTGGTTAAAAAATGAGTTTCTCTTTGTTGGAAGTTGGGCTTAAAAACCCGATCGGAGGAAACGTCTGCTATGCGAATGCGGTGATTCAAGGATTACTTAGTGTTCCGCAAATCTCGACAGAAGTTGAACATCACACTCACGTTCGACCAAATTACTCAGGTACGAGGTGTCGTGTTTAATTGCTACATACGTTTATAGGCCTTTGTAAATTTGACTTTTTTTTAGTATCAAGGTAGCGATACTTGCATGAATTCATGTATCTATTGTCTCTAGGATACTGCCTACTGTGCGATCTTAAATACGTGAAATCCCGGGTCAACACACAGTCAAGCCTGAAGCCGATCAGTTTAGCGTCGTTGTGGCAAACACTCCCAGGTGGGTAGCCTTTAATTTCAGGCCTGTGTATGGAGGTGGGGTAGGGAGCCCATATAATACCCCCCCTGAACTTTTCTACAAAATAGCATGACAAGGGATAGAAAAACCCTGTTTTTCTCGGTACAATATTCATCCAGACCAGCAGTGAAATTAATTCATCTAGTATTAATTTTTTAAATAGAGAAGAACGAAAAGATTCCACAACGAAGGCCCCACAGACGGCTCTGTGACAGGCCATTTATTAATAATAAATTTGTATAGCAGGCCTGGCCCACCCCACCCTATTAATTGCTGTCAGAATATTATAGCAATGCAATAAAATTTGATTTCATTAATGGAAAGAACTAAATATTCTAAAGGGCTCCCCAATCTCCTTTGACAGCTCAAATAATTGCTTTCACCAGTGCAAGGATGGCTGTGTGCATAAAACACACAACAGTACACTAACTTTTTACAGTTAGGTTGTATATATTAGTTTGTTGGGGTTTGGTTTTTAGGGTGGGGGGGGGAGAAGTGATTGAGTGGTTGGCAAAGGCTGGAAGCAGGAGGGCAAAGAGCCTGTCCCCCAAAAATATTCAAATTATGAACTAAGATGCATCTGGTAGATTTGGACATAAGATATTAGTATCCTGTATATGGTGCATTGTTATGAGATGTGTTGTATCGATATGTCATACAGTAAGTTACAGATTTTTTGGGGGGACATGGGAGAACCTCAGAACCTGGTTTATCTTTTTTGCAGAATGCTCCCCCATGGCCCCACCCCTAAAACTTCCCATATAAAACCCTGGCTTGTTTACTTGTACTGTACACATTGCTTTGTGCTATTGTTTTCAGAGTTTGGTGGTCTTCAGTTTGGCACACAACAAGATGCACAACAATTTTTGCAGTTTGCTGTCAAGAAGTATCCAACACTGGAAAAAATGTGCCTGGGAAATCTGACAACCAATGGTGAAAACACTATCTAAATTAAAAAAACTCCACATAGAAACAGTGATAATTTCAGTAATTATCATCGTGAATTTTGTTAATACTAGTGCTATTGTTGTTCTTACTTGTACCATTATAATCATTATAATTATCAAAATTTTAAAATTATATAGTAAGATGCAGCAAATGTGGATTAAACACTATGAGCAAGGATGAGTTTAATGTTATGTCTGTTCCTCTGGAGGTTAGCAACAATAGGTTATTCCAGAAAATATTCATACTCCCCTCATGGAGGAAATGGAAAATTGTCCTCCCCTCCTTTTCAGACGTTCTACAATAATTTAAACAAATCTGTAGTTAATTTTACCCCCTCCCTCTTTGGACAGAAAAAATTTCCTCTGTTGGGGGAGCATGGATCTTTTCTGGGACGACCCAATAAAAAACACAGTTGATTAATTGATAATTGATAAAAAATATAATCATGATATACAAGAAAGTGGGTAAGAGCAAACTAATTTTCTTTTATAAAGACAACCCTTGAAGAATCACTGTGCCAATATTTTGCAGAAAGTAAAATAGAAGGCATCTCACACTGTGACAAGTAAGCCCCAATTTATACTTATATACTTTGTGCATGTAACTTGAGATTGTCTTCTGCAAAAAGCTTATAGGATATATATATATATTCATACTTCAAAGGTGTGGTTTTGGTGAAGAAAAGTTAATGTTTAAGGAAATCAGTAAATCCCCAGAAGTGTTACTTATACACTTGAACAGGTACAGTTCAGTATAATACAGATGTAAATTAGAAAAGTACAATATAATTAATAATTATATGTTTGAACTTGTTCCACAAAAAGTTTCCCATTCCTTTAAGGTTTACATTTTTTGAGGACAAAACCATTAAGCTTCCCAAAACATGTTCATTTCCAGAGAGTATTTCTTTGTCAGGAACACCAGTTGGCAATGTTACTGAAAACAATGTAAGGGACTGTAAAACTTCATGTGTTTAGAGTTAATCATTGTAGTTTATTAATGTTGACATGCATATAAAAACATTTTTATTTAAATTACAGTTTTAAGAAGGAAACAGAAACAGAACACAAAATACAGAATTTTATTTAACTGCATATCTATAACTTTTAGCATGCTTGGTATAAACTATCTGCCCTTATCGTGCACAGAGGGAAACAGGCAAACTCAGGACACTATGTGACTTACAAAAGAAATGCTAATACAAATCAATGGTTCTTAGCAGATGATGAAAAGGTGGGAATTTCCATTTTTAAACAACTCCTTCCTGGCTGCCATATGGCAGAGATGTCTATGATTACTGTATGTATGGTGTAACTAGACCACTGAAACTTTAATTACTTTATTATTTTAGATCACACTATGCTCTTTTGAAGAAGTTGAGAAACAAAAAGCATACATACTAATGTATGCCCTTACGAAAATTTCCTATAGGAAATTCGGACTATTTTCCTATAGGAATTCCTATAGGAATTCCTATAGGAAAATAGTCCGAATTTCCTATAGGAATTCCTATAGGAAATTCCTATAGGAATTCCTATAGGAAATTCGGACTATTTTCCTATAGGAATTCCTATAGGAAATTCCTATAGGAATTCCTATAGGATTTTTTATAGGAATTCCTATAGGAATTTTTATAGGAAATTGTAATAGTTCCTCTATGGGCATTTGTGAAAATTATAGGATCTTTTGGTATAACAAATTCAGCTGTTAAACAACATGGTTCAATCAAATAATTACAAATAAATGTTAATAATCATTATTTAGTTTTTATTGCAGTAATGAAAATGGGTACATGTAACTGCAAAAATACAATAGAACACTACAAATATAAATGGTTTGATTTTTTCTAAATAAATGTGATTGCCCAGGTTAATATAGTCTTGAGAAAGACTGATGTTGGTTACTTCCATCAACATTTTCAAGAATATACACACTAACCTAAAGAATCACATTTCACAAATACCTATCGACAATCTAAGGTTTAAACCACTCACTTTATCTATACAGCGTTGGCATCTAAGCGTGTACACCGCGCCAGTCAAAACATGTTTTATGTCAACCTCAAAGTTAAATGTTTACCTTGGGAACGTATTAGGTTTTCATTCGATACATTCAAACCAATACATTATTGTCACATGAATGTGCCCTTAGCCAATCACATCTCGCCAATCCCACAGTGTTGATTTCAAAACGGTTAACTTTGGCTTAAATTTAGAACATGTTTTGATGGGTGGTGTACATGCTTAGGTGCCAATGACTGTATAATTTACAATGACAGAAATAAGTTATAGATAAAATGTATATAATTTACAAGTCACTAATCATAAAGTTCTTAATATACAGTGTATGTATAAAAACTACTGATACTAGAAATTTAATAATGTTCACTTAGGTTTTTGCACTTTACAACACTTAATAACATTATTTATTTTTGTTGTCATGTGCTGGCGAATCATGCTTGATGGGCAACCATACTTTTTTGATGCATAAGCTGTAGGAAAAAGCAAATGGAAATATATTTTAAAAGGTTGCATAATTTCTATTACAGAATCATCCGCATAGAAATTACATGAATAGAACATTTATCAAGATAAAGTTTCTATTCAAAGTTGTATTAAAATAAGGCCAAAAACCTGGGTTTCTGCCCCAACCTAGTTTTTTCCATTGAAATGAAGCCAGCAACTTTAGTTTTGTGGCTTCGCATAACTTGATTGTTTGTCCATACAAAAATGTTTAGATTAAAAATAAGAAACCCAACCTACCCCACCTAAGTTTTTGCAACATGTAATAGGAAACCCAGGTATTTTTTTTCGCTTAAGGATAATCTGTTTCAAACATGAGTTAAGGTTTAGGACAAAAATATTCCCAGGATTGTTTTCTCTGTTTTGTATCACACTACACTGACTACAGACATTCTTGGCAATAGGAAACACATAATGAAGGTTGCCAACTTGATTGGCACAAAATTAGTAAAATTCATAAATAATATTCTTATATATTATACCAAAAATATTTACAGATAATTTACTTACCACAAATACTGTACTAACAATACAATATACCACAAATACTTTCTAACAATCCAATCAGCAATGACACAAGGGAACATCAGTGTAATCATCTTGGAGATCAACAATCCTTTTCTTTCGTTGAGAAGTTGGCTTTCGCATCATCACTCAATGTGTACCAGTCCAGTCCTGTAGAATGAGAAAATTAGTTCAACAATTTGTTAACTAATATTTAATTATATCAAATATTTAAAGGTATACATTAACCACTTTGCAACAAAACTCAAAGTTTCAATTTATAAGCTAAAATTTTGATTTTGTTGTGATTTTTCTTTGTTTAAATAGTCAATCCATTTAACCTATTGATGCCTACAATAGGGTGTCTGAGGAATCATCTGCTGATAAACATAGTAAAACAATAAAGGGGACATTATTGGCTGGCTCAGGCAGGAATGGGTAATAATCATTTGACTCAATACCATTGCTACCTCCCCTTTAGAGAGTAAAATCATGTCCAGTGTAAATTAATGTCAATACATGTACAGTATTAAACATATACAAAGTATATTTAGGACTTAATCTTCCATCATATACTGTATCACAAATGGGCTCTCAGTAATGACCTACTAACTAGCTGACTAGCTTCCCAGGGTCAAGAGTAAGATTCCCTCCCAAGGTCACATTCCTCCAAAGTACAAGATTGCAGTTACCGAATAAACAATTTGGACAGAAAATTCTACTTTCCTAGCAGAATTCTTATAATTTTGAAGACAATTAGAATATAGGGATGTTCAGTAAGGTATAAGGAATATGCAGTATCTGTATATCACTAAAATTATACCAAATGAATATTATTAGTATTATATCAGTTTGTCTTATTAATCAAACTGTTCAACTTTCTAAAATATCCAGATGTGTGATCTGTGTTTTTAGCATGCATATATATATATATATATATATATATAGCAGAAACTTACTAGTGTACTATTGCAAATGCTGTCCACTCTCGTCAACTATTCACTCAGAAATTTTGAGCTCATAATTTAATTGTTAAATATATATATATATATATATATATATACTGTAGAAGATGTTGTAAAAACCTTTGGCAGAGTGCTCGATGGGAATCCAGAGCATATTATAGTTAAAGTTCAAAGAATCAACAGGTTTGATTAGACATTTTATTACTATTTAGTTTCGTGCCACAAATATTGTGTGGTACTCTTCAGATAAAATGGTTAGTCAAACCTGTTGAGTCTTTGAACTTTAAATATATATATATATATAAAAGACATACAGTTAGACCAATATATGACCTGTAATTAGTACTTTGAGATATCAACATAGGAATAGATCATTATGTCATTACTCAATAAATAAACTACTAGTACATGAATTAAGGTTATTTAAGGATTTTACTTACCAATATAAACAGCAAGTTGAATTAAATGGTTGAACACAACTGAACAAGGTAACTCTACCCTATGCACTAGAAAACAAGAGAAAATAATATATGAAATAAATAAGCAAACAAACAAACAAACAAACACACACACAAAACATACTGTTAGTCTGTTAACAACAATTTAATATTTCATAATGATGATGAATTCTGCCTGTGATTCAGTGAAAATACGCTAATCACAAATAACTTTTACCTCAAAATCTGATCGAATGCTTTAGTTTTACATAAGATAATCCTTATCATGAAAGCAACGGTGGCTAAATAATGGCAAAAAAAGGTAGAATGATTTGAGAGTTTGTTAGGAACCACAATTGACTAAATTTAGAAGAGATTCCAACCGCCATGTTCACGAGTCAAAACTAGATGACATTGACTTCAACTACACTAACTTCAGTATAAAATGGTTTGTATTGGACAATCAAACAGGAAATTTGACGAGAGCCAAAGAAAATTTCACATTACAATAAGGAGGACAGTAGAAAACAAACGATAAATACTCAATCTCTTACCTTGCTCGTAGCCTCGTGCGTCGACGTGCGAGAGAAGCTTCTAGGGCTTTCTTGGTTCAACTGGATTTTCATGGCTTTTAGTTAAATCTTTCCGTAAGTAGTTACTTCGGTGAGGACTGTCTGCCTGATCTCTTCGCAAACAAAAAGTCTTTTATTACCAAACGTTTCCATAGCTTGTATCTCAAAAGCCAAAACACCATCTAATTTCAAACGTGGCGCGCTGAGATGAGAATCGAAAATGAAATGACGCTATCCCAAGTATCAATGCGTGCTCGCTATCTGCGCGGTTTCGTGGCTGCATGCACCTGGGTACGACACTGGCTAGATGGAGCCTCTGCCCCAGATTGCTGCACTGGTGACTGCGCTGTTTAAGCCAGAAGTTTTATTACCTGTACATGTAGCCTTTCTTTCTGAATTCTGATATGCTATTCTGTTTCAAAATTACACTCGCATATTAATTCGGAATTATGACAATGGTCTGATACTGAGGAATGCGGTTGAAAAACCAAACTAATGGCAATTTTTATCTTGATATGGAATTTCAGGTGTGTCTCAACTGCTTTTTGTATGGAAATAACATTATTTTAGACCAACGACCAAAATGTTTGCTAATAATATTTATTTTGTAATTTGGCCAACACAAATTTTAATTCCTATAGGAAGCGTATTTTCCTATAGGAATTCCTATTCAAATTCCTATAGGAAAATTTATTCCTATAGCATCCTATAGGAATTCAAATTTCCTATAGGAATTCCAATAGGAATATTTAGCTTCTATAGGAATTCCTATAGGAATATTTAATTCCTATAGGAATTCCTATAGGAATTCAAATTTCCTATAGGAATTCCTATAGGAATATTTAGCTTCTATAGGAATTCCTATAGGAATATTTAATTCCTATAGGAATTCCTATAGGAATTCAAATTTCCTATAGGAATTCCTATAGGATCCTATAGGAATTTTTCGTAAGGGTGGATCACAGGTAAATCTCAAGACAATATCTACTAGTCTTCATAAAGCATTGCAATAATTATGCTTTCATAATTTACAGAATAAATGAACAGGTGTAACACATCTTATTTGAATAATACACATTCAACCATTTGCTCATTTGCTTGCTTTTAGTTGCCTTCTGCTCAAGAACTGAAGGATCCTCGAGGATCCTAAACAAGGTGAAGACATATCAATTGAGACAAATACTGACAAAGGTGCAGAGACAGGTACAGTACAGTAACCCATTGTGCTACCGTGTGTTACAAAATAATATAATATTTACTTGGAAAAAATACTACAGGTATGAATACAATAAAAAACATTGTAGTAAAAAATCATGTATTAATAAGCAGGTAGCAAAAACCTGTTGTATTTTGAAAATTGCTGTTTAACCCTTTCTCTACTGTGGTTAAT
Organism: Paragorgia papillata; assembly: GCA_035771165.1. Taxonomy (NCBI): domain Eukaryota; kingdom Metazoa; phylum Cnidaria; class Anthozoa; order Scleralcyonacea; family Coralliidae; genus Paragorgia; species Paragorgia papillata. Next base: position 664,039 of record JAWNZC010000155.1, read on the forward strand.
GCCTTTTAGTATTTTACTCTGGCTAATGCCAGACGATTTTACTCATCAAGCTAGGGAAGAACTGTAGGGAAACGGTTAACTACAGTAGTACATGTTTGAAGCCTGAAGAATTATTTCATTAATTTTTTATTTAATCTTCTCAGGGAAAGATGAAAATCTAAATAGTCATGGTGATAGAATTGTTGTTGAGGGTTTCCACATGAAGATATCTGAAAAAACACTCAGGCGCTTAAGTCAATGCCACAAGTTAAATGATGAAGTTAGTAAACAATTATTGTTACAGCACCGTACAATTGCAGTCACTATAATTTCTTCTTAAAGACTACTTTCTTTCTATTCCATTTGATATACACATACTGCTCATACATAACAAGAGTGTAAAAAAGTAGAGTGCTGTGTGAGATAAATCAAAGGGAAAAGGTGGTAAACTCCTGAGATTATTAGCAACAAGTTTTAAGCTTAACTCTCTGATTTAATTAGTACATATAGCTACTTGGTTTAATCTGACTATACTTTAGATATCTTCAATGTATGAGATCAGATTCCATGTATTTCCCAAATATTTTTAAGAGCACTTTACTGTTTTGAACATAATTATTAAGACTACTGTGTAGCTACTTTTAATACAGCAGAATATATCTCATAGTTGCTTGTTTTGTAAAACAGTAAAATTCCATGTTTTTATCATAGATAATGAATTTCTACATTAAGCTATTGGAAGAGCACACTATTAAGGTAAGGTGTAATACTCCACATAGTACCAGTGTTAAGTACAATTATACTATTATCCCTTAACAACTAACAGTACAGACGTCTAACCAGTTCTGAAATACTGTTATTAATATATTTGGAATTACACCTGGTACATTCTATTTTATGACAGCACCAAATAGCTATGAACTATGCTTTTTTTGGAACCTTCCACTGGACAAAATTCAAACATGATGGCTGGACAAAATCTTTCAAAAGATGGATGGAAAAGGTCAGCTACACCATTATGATTGTACATACATGTACAGTCATGTAGTTTTCATCAATTAGTCAGTTACACAGATTTTTAAGTTATAAATTAGGAATTAATTTTTACTGCTTTGAACTTGTGCAGGGAGATTGTTACAGAAAAGAAGTCATATTCATACCAATAAATGACAATGACCACTGGACACTATGTGTAAGTCACTTATCATATTAAACCATGCAACCCTATAAAATTGATGTGTCATTTACAGTAAAGATTCACTTTAAATATTATAATGCCCAAAAGGAATGAGCATGAGAAATTCAAATGTGCAGTACAATATCATGTAGCTAAAATAGCAGGCATTAGTACAACTACATGTAAATGCAGATTTTTACCTTGTAGTTTCGTAGAGATGTATTAGCCAGTAATGTTTTATTAATAGTACTTTTTTTAAACAAATAAAATTAAATAATATAAGGAACATGTAAATCCTAAGCAGTACGTTCTACACTATAGTACACCACGTACAGTACATTCTACATTTAAGAGCTTATACAGTATTACTGTATGGAAAATCTCTGAAAGTAAAACTACTACAGTAGGTGTACTGTGCATATGTTGGTTTCAGTAGATGTACCCAAAAGCACTAGAGGCACAAAATTCATAGTATTAAAATGTAATATTTTTTAATCTACCATATTTCATTTAGGTTGTGAATAAGCCCCAATGTAACATAATGTACTTTGATTCATTGCTACAAGATGGTGATGTAAGTCAGGCATCTTACAGCCATCTAAAAACAGTTGGGTTAGTATAATGCAACTAAATGAGCAAGACTTCAATATAAAATATGCTCAAAAAAAGTTATACATATATTGTATACAAAAGACACCACATACTTATATATACACGTTCTCTTCTGTAGACACTTGGTAGTCAACTTATTTGAGGACATAAGTGCCAGTGACTGGAACTTTGGTATTGCACAGGTAAAATAAATAATATTACTTATTATCTTAGTATTCAATTTAATTATGTATTGGAAAAGTGCCTCAACAGTTTTTAAGTACACCTTTTACTGTAATTAATAGGGACTTCCAAAGCAAGGCAATTGTATTGACTGTGGAGTCTTCCTTTGTCAGGTACTGTACTGTACGTATTAAAAATTAAATAATATTTATTATTACTATGTTTTTACAATTTTGTCTAGGCATTTAATTTCTTAATGTACAGTACCTGAATATGGTCTATACTTGCAACAAAGTGAAATCTTTATTGATTTAATTTACTTATTGTAATTGATTTCTTCATTTTCAAGGTTTTTAGAATCTACATAGTGCAAGTAATTAGTTAATTTTATACAATTCCAGCTGTTAGCAATTTATAGTTTTATATTTCTTACAGTATCTAAAGTGTCTCATCACCAACCAGCCATTTTCATTTTCTCAGGTACAATAATGTCCATTAGGAAGAAGTCACAGTGCACTTACAGTATATACTGTACTTATTTACTACTTAAGTCATTGCCAATGACTGATTAATCTACTGCAAATCCCCCAATCTTATTGGCTATGCTAATAGTGCTACTTAAAAGAATAGATAGATAGATAGATAGCATGTAGCAAACTGAGCACCAGTGCCCACACTGTTTGCAAAAGTAACTCATCATGTACATGTAATATACAGTGTATGTATAGTTTCTATAATACATTACATTGTTCTAATTGCAGAGTACTATTCAACAACTTCGCCAAACTATGACCCAAGAAATCATAACTGGAAAGATATTGAGGTACTGTAAATACAGAAACACAAATAAATATACTTTATTTTTACTATTATTTTGTTTTCTGACTAGATTAAATTAACTACACATGTAGTTGCCCGATAAACATTCCAAGCAGGTGATTGGGTGTGTGTGTGAAAGGTTAGTTAGTTAGTTAGTTAGTAACAATATTTATTCAGGAAGTCCACTCACAAAAGTGATTTTCAGTGGAGCCCTGCATAGGTAAAACATATACATACATATATACTAACTTTGATTATAAATAAAATAATTTTTTTTTATCTTTAACAGTGAGACTAGAGAACTACCAACGACTACCTTAACCTGCCCACAAGTGATGCCTGTTCACATAAAATTGGTTACATGTATTGACAAAGGAAATTATGCACCACAATCAGAATCTTCATCCACAGCAGAGCCAAAGCCAGAAAGCAATGAAATACCAGTCCCAAAAGTTTTCAGGGAGAATGTTTCCACTGATGAGCATGACGAAAGAGATAAGAAAAATTGTGAAAAGAATCACAAGCCCCCAGAAAATACCACCAATGGACAGGGAATTACAAGTGGGTGTCAGAAAGAAGATTTGAGTGATTCAAAAGAAACAGATATATTGTTAAAGATTGGACAAAGATTTTCAAGCCTGGCAGACTTAGAACATGCCAAAGAACTTTATGAGAATAAGCACTTTTGTGAGTTATGGAAGAGAGATGTAAGAACTCTTATATCTGCAACGAAGCGTGTCCCTAAACGAGTTCAGAGTGCCAATACAGCATTAAAGTATTATTCGCTGAAGCTCTCATGTAAATTTGGTGGAAAACCATTTGCAGCAAAAGACACAAGGAAGAGGAACACAACCACATTCAGGCAAGGGTGTCCTTTTGAAATTTATCTGGTACTATCTAAAGATGGAAAAGCATTAGAAGTAGCCAAGGTTGTGCCAGGACATAGCCACAATCTCTCGAAAGACCTATATGAGCACCTTCCTCGACAAAGACGCCTTACTGAAGATCTACGAGAACACAGCAAAGATGTGTTGCGTTTGAAGGCTAACACCAAAATGCTTCAACAGGAAATTGAAAGTACAACAGGTCACCCAGTCACACTGAAAGATATAGCAAATTTAAGAGCTGAAACCAAAAAGAAAACTAATTCAAATGACTTAGAAGAGGTCATCCAGTATTTGAAAAGTAAAGATGGATCAGTGGTAGATATTATTGTAGATCAGGAAAACAATTTCAAGTGCCTACTTTACCAAGATCAGTACATGCAAAACATGTATAGCAAGTTCCCAGAGCTTATCATGGTTGATGCAACCTACAAGCTTTTGAGCTTAAGAATGCCAGTTTATCCTTCTGTTGGCCATTGATGGAGAGGGCCTGAGTGAGATTGTGGCCCTTTTTATTGTCTCAGAGGAAACAGATTCAGTGATAACTTCTGCGGTTGAGCCATTTAAAAAGCACAATCCAAACTGGGGTCAGACAGTGACAATTATCTCTGACAAAGATTTCAATGAGAGACAAGCTTTTACAAAATGTTTTCCTCATGCCAAATTATCTCTCTGTCTTTTTCACACCCTTCGAACATTCAAGAGAGAAGTGACCATTGACAAGATGGGAATAACATCTGGTGAGAGGTTAAGGTGCTTGGAAATACTAACCAAAATAGTATATTCAAAGTCACCAGCAGAATATGAGCAAAACTTACAATTGCTGAAAGCTACCAAGATCCAGTCAGTTATTCTGTATTTTGAAGAAAACTGGCAACCAATAAAAGAACAATTTGTTACATGTTACAAAAATGCTATTCTAAATTTTGGAGAAACAACAAATAATCGTTTGGAAAGCACAAATGCAAAGATAAAGAGTGTCTGTTCAAAACACAGTAGCCTTCTTCAGTTCTTCAATGAAATGTTCACGGTATTGGGTGCCCTACGTAATGAGAGAAGACACAGGCAACTTATGGCACTTTCATGTCTGTCAACAGCAGTAACCACTGACAAAGAAGACATGAGAAAGTACAGGGACTTACTAACACCATATGCTTACAAAGAAGTGAAGAAACAAGCTGACCTTGGGGAGAAAGTTAAAGTTAAAGAAGTGCTGCCAGATAAGTCCATAATAGTAAACAGTTCAATCAACTCATCCTTGAAAGTATCATCATCTAAATGTGAATGTAACTTCACCACAAAGATGGGCCTTCCATGCCGACATATACTAAAAGCCAGAAGTGTACTTAATATGTCGCATTTTGATGTATCACTTGTGTCCAAGAGGTGGACAAAGGAATACTATAGGACAGCAACAAAAATAGAAAGGCCAATACTACATACATGTAAGGTAGAAGTTGGTGTTACCCACATAAAAGAGGAGAAGAAGAATATTGTACTCACCCAAGCACAAAAGTTCCGAAAATCACATAGACTAGCACAATCATTGGCCTCAATTGTGAGTGAAGGTGGGATGATGACCTTTTCTGACAGGATGACCAAGCTTCAGAAGCTTCTAAACTTGTGGGAGGCAGGAAAGGAGATTCAAATAATCGAAAACAATAAGCCGGTACAAAGCTTTACAGACAAGCCCCAACAAAATGCTAACCTGACACCTAAAGGACTAGAAACAGGACAAAATGCACCAACAGATGACCTCCCAAAAAAGAGGCACATCCCTATGAATGAGAAATCTCCATGTCTAGAAAGCAAGAACAAGATCAAGAATACACATACTTCTACTAATTCAACAACAACCTGCAGCAATACTAGTAACTGTTTTTCCCACATTAATAACAAAGCAGATAGAAATACATGTACACACACAGACAGAAATGTTGATACTGAAGACTTTGATACTTTGAAGAAAGTTAAAATGCCACACACAATGCTAAAGCGTGGTAGGCCTAAAGGATGTGAAGTCACTGTAATAGGAATACCAAAAAAGAAGCTAAAGAAGTCGAACAACAGTACAGGTAGCATTCAACCCTTTTGTAAAATCAGGGCAGAAGGCAAGGACTGTATCTTGCTTGAATGTTTTGTTCAGCCATCATGTGCAAGGAAAGCCATGAATGGGCAACTAGTAACAATTAATACCATCACGACCAATGTTCACAGTTTGCCAGACATGATAAAAGATGAAAGCAATGTTGACATACATAGAATTGAAAAATATTTTACTCCTGAGGCATGGGTTCACGTTCTCCAACTGTTTGAAAGCAAAAAGAAGTGTAAATGGACATGTCCTGCTTGCAGGAAAGCCATCAAGTCTGGAGATAGCATTTCATGCGACCGCTGCCTCAATTGGTATCACATGTCTTGCACTACACTCAACAAGATGCCAAAGAAAAGAAACTGGTTTTGCAGACCTTGCATTTCAAAACACATGTAATAACTTTAGACAGCCTGATTTTAGCAGGCAACATGTACAGTACAGGAACTTCATGCTAATGCACAAAACAATTTGAAGATGTACAGTAACATCTCCCCCAAGGCATATACTGTACACTGTATGGGGCATTTGACATTGTCATTATTCTTGAATTGTGGGTATTTGGTGACATCGTACATGATGTAAAGACTTATGGTAATTTGGCCTTTTTTACAACCAGGTGCATAGCGGGAGGGGTGGGGGGGGGGGAGGGGTGACACTCAATGACCACATTTCAGAAAACTTATCAGTAAAACAGAGATTTGGTCGAGATGTACATGTGATTTGTTATACTGTACTTGAAACCATGTTGAAACACAAGAGAACATTGTTTATTTCAGGCTTTTTTCTGTCAATTATCAAAATGTTGTATAACTTTCCACTAAAACCCCCAACAAGCTCAAGGTTGAGAACAAGATTACTCCCAAACATCTACCCACCAAAGTACTTAATCATGTCCAAACAGGCTTAACTTTGGACATAATAGTACACTACATGCAAGACACAATATTATACAGTATACATATACCAAGGCTTGTAGATACACACCAAGGCAAGATGATAACATCTGGAGAATATGGAAAAAAATCCTCAATGTACAGCAGACACATGTCAACTACATGTCAAATTCCCACTGACCAGGCTTAATTGGACTCAATCACTGGACTCAATGGACTGCATTGGTAAGAGGGAGTAGTGCTACTAAGAGCACACACCATGTGGATGCCAAGGCTTGCAGTAGATACACATACAGTACATGCAAGATGATAACACATGAACAAAAACACACGAATATGCGTAAATTCACATGCGATCATGCAGAGTGTTGTAGCAGACTGGGGTGGGTGCATGGGGGTGGGTACATGGGGGGGGGGGCTTTTTTTTTCTAAATCACATTTTTGTATGAGCAAGCAATCTTCAGATTTCTATAAAATCTTTCCACAAAATGCAAAAATGGCACTTCACCAAGTACTAAAACAGCTTGACTAACACTGTAAAGCTGCGAACTATTAGTATATAAAATACAAAAGTTAATACACTACAGAACTTTATAAAAGTAAAAAGGTTAACTCACCTGATTAATTCTCGCTTCGCCGTGAACGTAGTTACTGCTATTTGTTATATGGAGGTATTAAAGCTCACGTTAAATTCCACGAAAAACCTATATGAAATCAATATCTGCATGTACTCGACGGCCATGCGACTGACCGACTCCATCTGTATATTTGTGGGTTCTTGGCTTGTGAACTGGAACTTAGTAAAGGAAATTTGACATGCGCACAAAACATGCCGGTCATTTAGTTTTTTCAGAACCGTGACCGGCTGCCGGTCATATAGTCACTTCGTTGTTTGTTTATTTGAATATATATATATATATATAGGATAATAATAATAACAAAAGTTACAAAAACAATAATGATAATAATAGTAATAATAAAACATAATAGTAATACTAATAATTAATATAATATAAATAAAATATAAGAATTTAATTGACAGACAATTTAAAGCATCATGATCATGAAGCATCAACATTTCCAGACACCCTTGTGACCATGTAGTGTAATAAAACATAGTATACTGTAATATATATACAATTCTAGTTATAGGAGCATTTTACTACACTTTGGGTAATATCAGACCATCACACAGATCTTCCTTAAACTCAATTCAACTCTTGTGTTTGTGTAAGTCAACGCTCATTAAGAAATATGGAATGAATGCAATTCTTCAACCATTAATGACAGATTTAAAGAAGTTAGAGCAAGTATGTTAATTAAATTATAGAATAAAAATAGAAATTCAACCTGTTAATAAATGTTAAAGATAAGACATCATATCCTAGAGATAAAAATTTATTTATTCCTTCATATTAATTTTTTTAAGCTTATGTGATATTTTTTAAAACTAGGAACAAGGCCATATCTTCACTGCCCAAGGAATACAGCGGACGTTCCGTGGAACTATATCATATTGCTGTGGTGATAATCCTGGCTCACAATTACTAGGAGGCTTCAAAGAAAGTTCCAGTGCTCATAGAAAATGTCGTCAATGTCTTGGGAATGATGAGGCTGTAAAGTCTAAAGTATGAAAAACAATTTAAATAATATTATTGTTATATCCTTATAATATAATTATAAGTAATACATGACCATGCACCCCAGATTCTTTTGCTCTCCAAGGGAATGTAAACATCTTATTTCCCTAATCGCACATGCAAGAGAGGATGCCCTCCGACTTTTCGGCTGCAGGGAAATTTAATTGCTAATTTCCCTCAAGTCATGTTATTACTAACTCATAATTAATAATTGTTATAACTCTTCAGATAGCTCTAATTTCATTCTGATGCAACTCGTATTCAGTATTATTTTATATATTATTTTACTATGCTCTCACATGTACAGTATATAGTGTATAATTATAATAAGATTAATATTTTTTTGTTTCAGTTCCATGAGAAAGATTTTGTTTTGCGTACCAAAGATTGGTACAACACACAAAGCAATTTAGTTGCAACACATGTGGGGAGCATTTTAGTAAAACATATGGGATTAACAGGAAGTCTATTTTGACTGAAAGTGCATTTTATCATGTTGTGGGGGGATTACCACCAGATGCCATGCATGATATCCTTGAAGGTAAGTTATACTTTTCAGTGAATTGTTATTTACATATAATTTTCAGTTAATATTAACAAAACCAACAATTTCAGTTGAATAAAACAACATATAATGGCACATAACCTGTAAAATGCATCCTTTAGAATTCATATAGGAAATTGGAATTATTTAATAGGAATTTAGGATGTAAAATGGCTGAATTCTTATATAAGAACAAAATCAATTTACCATTATCATAATATACATTGCTGTACTTTGCAGGCGTTTTACACTATGAAGTAAAGGAGATATTGAAGAATGTAATCAAGATAGAGCATTACCTCACACTAGGTGACTTGAATGGTCGAATTTCCAAATTTGATTTTGGATACTATAATGACAAGAATAAGCCATCACCAATCACCGACCAAAAATTATCATCTCCTGACAACAACATAAGGCAACATGGTAGGTACATGTAATTGTATAAGAGACTGAGAGTGTTCATTATTAAGAGGTGGATAGGGGAATTTTAATTTCAACATTTTTCATTGTCTGCCTTGTCTGCTGGTAAATATTTTGCAGCCTATCCAAAATAATCAAATTTCCATTGCCATACTGTATAATAGTGTATTACTCATACTGTACTGTCTAATGCTAGACAATTTTACTCATCAAAGGGTAGTCTCCAGGTGGCAATGGGTTAAAAAACGTCCAAACTTTTATTTGCCATAATTTACCATAAAAATAACATGATTATAAAATGGTCCCCCTAACCTGTAAATAATGACCAGTCCTTCATAATGCACCTTTTGATTTTGAAGGTTTTTGCCTAGTTAATATAAAAAATGGAAAATTATTTAACCCTTTCACCTCCTGAGACTTCTTCCCTTTGACAAGTGAAATTATCTGGCTTTACCGCATTAGACAGAGTTAAATAATAATTGGCCTGCATAGTGGTGAAGGGTTATAACATCATCCAACCTATATCATGTACAGTATAATATCTACTGTACAATACCGGTATATGGAGCTCAAATTTTTCTCTAACTTATACTTTCTTTTTACCTAATTTGCAAATATTTTGTTCATTACAGAGATAATTGTGCATGATTATCAAATGTACAGGGCAGCAAAAATACATGTACAGTATCACACATACAATTAAAGTTTTCTTAAAATGTTTTAGCTGGTCAAATGTGGTGCTTGGCAATACACTTGCCACTTATAATTGGAGACCAGATTCCTTCCGAAAATGAAAAATGGAATCGTTTCTTGGACATGCTTGAAATTACGTCAATTTGCTTTTCCCCAATAATATCAATAGATCAAGTAGCATACCTGCAGATTCTGATTTCCAACCATCATCATGAATTCAAAAAATTATACCCAGGGTGTTCAATTACACCCAAGATGCATTTTATGATCCACATGCCAAGTATGATCTTGAGGTAATGTTTTAAACTTTTTGACAGTACATTGATTCTACATAACTTAGAAAAAATATTTAAAAAAAGTTAAAGGGTTCAACTTGAAGAAAAGATACATACTAACAGCTCATTTTAATTTGATAGTATGAGTGGCATTTACACAACTTTGATAGCATACAGTACAGGTATATTGTAGTATTGAAATTTTCTACCAGTACTGTACATGTAAAATGCTAAACAATAAAATAGGGTGAAATCAGCTGTATCAGCATTTTTCTACTTTCAGTATATTTGCCAAAAGTTGATACCCTAATAATCAATTAAGGGCACACTTTGACAATTAGTAAAATACTTTACTATAGTAAGCCCACCTCTGACCAGAGACCAGTGGAAAGTATTTTATTATATATTATGGACTGAATAAAGGATGAATAAGTTTTTATATATTTTATTTTTTCTTCAAAAGACAACATCCGAAACGTTTTGCAGGCATAGCTTTGAATGCTTTGTATTTGGATTTAGTATTATATTATATTAACATTATACAGACTGTTCATTAGCTATAGCCTACTTGGAAAGTCAGGTTGTTGGCAATTATGCAATTGTTAAGTGGCATATATTTCTGCAACTACATTAATTACTGTACATGAGCCCAATGCAACAAGCCTGATTAAGTGAAGAATTATCTCTTTAATTTTCAGTCTTGGTCCTCTTGTTCGATCTTGGTGTATGAGGTTTGAAGTAAAACACCATTACTTCAAGAAATTAGCAACAGTAATTGGAAATTTTACTAATTTACCATTAACATTATCTATGCGCCACCAACAATGGGTTTGTTATAAACTATAGTCAACTGGGCACCAAGAATCATCCTTTCTCCAAAAGGGATTAGATATTGGAACAGGTAATTGGAACATAATTAATATTGAATTATTAACTTATTATTATTTGAATTGGTTAACAGAAAATATGTGGAATTGTTCATTCTCAAACCTTGCATTGTATAGTTGTCTCAACTGTTCCTGCTGGCAACCTTGAATATTTTAACTCTTTTAAAGAGGTAGAATCTTCCCTGGAACAAACAGTCATCATTACCAAGTAGGAACTTAATAAATTAATCAATGCATGAGCACTAAATTATCATGTTTGGGGCAAGGGCACACTTAGCAATCAACAGCAGAGGATAAACATGCCTGCCAATGAGTTAATATTAAATAACAATATTCTGTACGTACTTGAATTATGCAATATTAAGGAATATTGGATTGTGCAGATGACCAAAATACATATTTTCTATTAAACTTTTTCAGACCAAAATGGATAACAGTACATGGTACCAAATACAAAGTTGGCTGCGTGATATGGATTGGCCATGATGAAGATGAAAGTCCTTGCTTTGGTTTACTAAAAGAAATCTGCATAATTGGAAAATATTTAGACCAAATATGGCTGATATCAGATGCACTAGAAACAATCGCATTTAATAAGCACCTAAATGCTTACGAGTTGCATGACACTTGTAATTTAGTTTTTTCAAAGCAACAAGACTTACCATATACTTTGCCACTTCATTTGATATTATTTACAAATGACCAAGGCCAAGCCAAAAAATTTGTCTGCCTAAGGTACCAAGTTGCAAATATATAACTGTTTGAAATAATGTAAATTTATACAAAAGTTATTTATAATATAGAACCACTGCGTAGAATGATGTTAACTATGTATACACCATGCAGTATATTTTATACAGCATTTCATATAATTTATACAGCTTTAGTAATAAATTATTGGCATTATTACAATAATTGTATTAACAGATAGTTGCACTATACTGTCAGTGTAAAATTTGCATGGAATATACCACAAAGACTTAATACCTGTTTAAAGTTAATATGTTGCTCACACATACAACATCCATTACGGCATATGGATTAATCTTATTCAACAAATACAATTGCTTCGTTCTCCGTTTTAAATCGATTGGGTTAGGGTTAGTTTTTTTACTAATGTAAAGTTTCATCACTAAATTTGAAGTTTTAACAAGTTTATCGCCAAGTTTGTCTGTTAAAAGTTTGTCGCCTTTTTCTGATGTGTATATCTAAAATGGATAGTGGCAGGGTAGCTCTGGTCTACACATGTCGAGAAGGAACCTGCTTCGGTGTTTTACTATTACCATAGTTAATCGCATAAAACGGACCTCCACATTCCTTTAAAACAATATACCCCAATAAAATAAAAAAGAAACCGTAAAAATATGATGCTATTATTAACCAAAGAACGTATACATCCCTCAAATTAAAATCCTCGCTACTCTGTTAAAATTCCGCCATTTTGAAAAAGATGCAGTTACCCCTTGGAAGTGGGTAACATTTATACTCCCATTAGAGGGGTAGAATGCTTAGGGGAATTTACCCCTCTTGGAGGGTAATGCCCTCAAATCACCCCTATTTCTGGGGTATTTGATATTCTCCGATCAATTACACCCCTGGGGTAAGCAAATTTACCCCCAAAATAGGGTAGTTTTTACTATTTTCAATTTACAGTGCATGAACGACGCAGGCAAGCTTTAAACAAATTGCGGCGCGCCGTTATTAATACGACTGACGGATGTTATGTTGTATATTTCAGATTTCCTCAGAAAAAGTAAAAATTTCTCAGCCGCTATTCTATACGATTTTTTTAAATTTACATATGTTATACAGAATTTCATGCTCTTTAATCTAGTATAAGTCAGCAGAGTGTCATAGACCCGTAGACGCAGGCAAGCTTTAAACAAATTGCGCCGCGGCGTCATTAAAACGACTGACGGCGGTTGTGCTGTATATTTCAGATTTCCTCAGAAAAGGTACAATTTTCTCAGCCGCTATTCTATACGATTTTTTTAAATTTACATATGTTATACATAATTTCATGCTCTTTAATCTAGTATAAGTCACCAGAGTGGCATAGACCCATGAACGACGCAGGCAAGCTTTAAACAAATTGCGCCGCGGCGTCATTAAAACGACCGACGGCGGTTGTGCTGTATATTTCAGATTTCCTCAGAAAAGGTACAATTTTCTCAGCCGCTATTCTATACGATTTTTTTAAATTTACATATGTTATACATAATTTCATGCTCTTTAATCTAGTATAAGTCACCAGAGTGGCATAGACCCATGAACGACGCAGGCAAGCTTTAAACAAATTGCGCCGCGGCGTCATTAAAACGACTGACGGCGGTTATGCTGTATATTTCAGATTTCCTCAGAAAAGGTACAATTTTCTCAGCCGCTATTCTATACGATTTTTTTTAATTTAGATATGTTAAACAGAATTTCATGCTCTTTAATCTAGTATAAGTCACCAGAGTGGCATAGACCCATGAACGACGCTGGCAAGCTTTAAACAAATTGCGGCGCGGCGTTATTAATACGACTGACGGATGTTATGTTGTATATTTCAGATTTCCTCAGAAAAAGTACAAATTTCTCAGGCGCTATTCTATACGATTTTTTTAAATTTACTTATGTTATACATAATTTCATGCTCTTTAATCTAGTATAAGTCACCAGAGTGGCATAGACCCATGAACGACGCAGGCAAGCTTTAAACAAATTGCGGCGCGGCGTTATTAATACGACTGACGGATGTTATGTTGTATATTTCAGATTTCCTCAGAAAAAGTAAAAATTTCTCAGCCGCTATTCTATACGATTTTTTAAAATTTACATATCTTATACATATATGTTATTGACTGAGCGAGTTCTTTTTTCGCTTGTTTGTGGACCTCGCCTACGGCTCGGTCCACAAACAAGCGAAAAAAGAACGAGACCGTGCAGTATCCTCCTGTATGGACCGAACAAGCTCAGTCAATAAGCTATTTATTATATGGCAAAAGCAAAACCAGAAATTTAAATTGCTTCTTAAATGATATTTAATAAAAACAGAACTTGTTTACAAAAATTCAACATTTTCAATAAAGCCGGTAAATGGTTAATTAATTTAAGAACAGCGAAGGAAGCCAGCTAAAAAATTGTTCTCTAAAATGTTATTGGCTACCAAAAAAAAAAGAACAAAATGTTCAAAAATGCTTTTAATTTATTTGTCTTCGCTGTCGGATTCCATGACAAACCGCACGGCACATAATTCCACTTTCTGTGAGTTGAACTCACGTTTCTCCGGAAACAACACACCCTAATCCCTTTACCAATTAACGCGTAATGCTGTCATCATTTCATGAATATAATTACTTCGCGCTTCTACGCAGCAGGACCGATGAACAAAATAGCTAGTTATAAGTCGTTATGTATTAAAAATGAAGTAATTTGATGCTAGATTGTATTTTACTAGTTTAATAAATACTGAATTAAATACAGGGCAACCTGATGCGCCGACAGCATATTTGGTTTTGGCCTCGTACAGTGCGCGAGCTAATGAGAGCCTATGTTTTCTCTTCTCAAACTACAGAACTTGGATTATATGCGGCTTTTACTGCTTTTAAACACAAACTCGGCAAACCCCATCTTGAAACAAACCCATCTCGTAAAAATCCGTCTTGAATAATAACAATATATGGTTGCACATGGAAAGTCGAAAGATGGCATTGGCATCTTCAAAGTCTGGAAGCAGAAAATATATATAAACATCTTTCTGACGCAAGAGTTACGCCAAAATATATATACATTGGTCTCTTCTGTAAGGCCCGGAGAATCACAGGTGATGATTTATTGAATAATTAAAGTTCCAGAAATAAAGCTTGGGTTTACTTCAGTTGTAATATACACAGGGTATATATATAAAGCGGCTTAAGTAAAATAAAATGATCGATTATTTAGCTTTCTTTTAGCTTCAACTGATTAAGAAAAGATGACACATCTTCAAAATGCCGTAGACGTAGGAAGTAATTGAAAGTATTCTAAATAATATCACAAGCTTATATCTTCCCAATGCCTATAGTCTCTCTACACTGAATACATTGATCGTGGCTATAATTTAATTTCAGAATATTTCCCACCAAACCGCGCTCATTACATATTTTATCTACTACATACTTTATTTTCTTGAATACTTCACCGTTGGCGTTCAGCAATTCTCTGTTGAGCCTTGAGTTGAGGTCACATGCACATGCAGCATCAGAATTCCCAAAATAATGATGCGTATACTTCAGTCTTCCATCCTCGTTTCTTAATACTGCCATGCAGCTTGACTCAATATGTCATTTGGTAAGAAATGTGATTCTCGTCACTGTCTCGCGGAAGATCGTTCTCTTTGAATAACGATTTAATGCGTTCGTTAAATTGAATTCAAGTATATGTGCATCGAAACTTAGCGAAGAAATACGGAAATATGATGAACTAAACCTCACATTGATCGTCGGACGGTGACCATTCTTTCTTCGCGCAAATCATACTTCGCGCGCCAAAATGTGTTAACTAACTGGTTAGTTAATATATCGTTCGGTTAAACATAGGTACAATTACCATTTTAATATGTAAAGAATACGTTTTAATAGGAGTACAATTACCCGCAAGCTTGACCGACCTCGTCATAAACCTCTTATATCCTGTCACCACTGGGAATAGTGGTGATTACCTCACACCGTAATGCTATGGTAACCCATCACCTAACTCTTAATCCTTTCACACATCGTGCGGTTCCTCATGAATAAACAGCTGGCGCCGCTTGCGGATGCATTCAGTTTTCGAAGGCGTTTGAGTAACTGGGTCGCTCATAACCTGGATATTGAAAGAGCAGTTTTCAAACGTAGCCCCATGGAAAATACCAGCTTCTTCTACATTTTTTGTGATGCTTTGGTTTGGTTTGTGTTGGATATCTATGACCGAACTCATGGTGGAACTTGAGATGACAGTTGATGGCTCGGTGTTTTCCGTGCGACTTAGTGCAAATGACATCTTTCGCTGGTGTTGGGTTGACGCTGATTTGTAGGCATCGAGACTTTTCAGGTTGTGATGACCACTTAACTGAGCTACAAAGTTGACAGGTACATCTGAATCTAGAAGCCTTGAGATACAGGTTTTGCGAACGGAATGATTGGTAACTCGTCCAGGCAGACCAGCGTTTTGAGCAGCTTGCCGATTTCATTCTTTCCCAATGGGGATCTCTTGTACCAAATGTTATCGTTTGGATTTCGCTGGTGTTTGATGGCCAAGTAGAAAGGAGATTCAGGCTGATTCATTAGCAAAGGACGGTGGCTTTTTAACATTTTATAATACATCACTGGGCAGCGTTCATTGCCAGTTGCTTGGGCAGTGGGATAAAACGCACGACGTCCAGAAGACTCGTCTTGGCCATGGCGAGTTTTGGATCCTCTTTCTGTTTTCCAAACAAGGATTTCGTTGCCAGTTTCAGGGTCGTTTTCCAACGAAACGTCACCCCACAGAAGACGTCGAGACTCATCTCTGGCTCTGAACCCGAAATGCAAAGCCAACAACCACCAAACAGTGCGCTGTAAAGCAACGGGATTTTGAGAACCAAACTCTCCTTCGGCAAAAAGCTTGTCTTCCTCGACCTCGCTCAATACTCGAGTGGCTTTCGGACGGTTCCCTTTTCCGTGGTCGACGACCAGCTTCTTTTTCTTCGACTTTAGGACTTCTCGGGACAATTTAAATTCATCCCCTTCAGCAAGTTTGCCGTAGATCCCTTGCTGTTGAGATACCGTTGGATACTTCGTTGAAAAGAAGTCGAAGTTGAGGGTTCGCAGACTTCGCCATTTTTTTTCGTTACATCTTTGAAGAATGAGCAAAGGAGAAGGATCAACTGTTCAAAAGGTATATCTTCTACTTTTCTCACCTCGTTTTTTTGTTCACAGAAGTTATACCAAGTTTGTAAATCGTACTTTGTCTTCTGTTTTGTACTTTTTCGCTGTTGGTCGGCGATAAAATTGCTGAATTCATTCATGTTTGTGTTGACGTCGCGGATTTCTTCAGTGTTTGTTTCGTTTAAACTTCCCAAAACATTATCTTCTTCCGGATAATAAAAAGCATTTGGGTCCTCCTCACTCTCAGACATTTCAAACTTAAAGCCGTTTCACAAAACAGAATTTTTTTAAAAAGATATAAAAAAACTTGTCAAAGATTTAAAATCCAAAATTTCCCGCCAAACCTGAGCGGTCCGTACTGTTGGTTTCCGACCGCTCAGGAACCAATCAAAATGCTCTATTTTGGTAGATGGACTGCTCAGAAACACTTGCCATATAATAAAGAGGTTTATGCTCTTTAATCTAGTATAAGTCACCAGAGTGGCATAGACCCGTGAACAACGCAGGCAAGCTTTAAACAAATTGCGCCGCGGCGTCATTAAAACGACTGACGGTGGTTGTGCTGTATATTTCAGATTTCCTCAGAAAACGTACAATTTTCTCAGCCGCTATTCTATACGATTTTTTAAAATTTACATATGTTATACAGAATTTCATGCTCTTTAATCTAGTATAAGTCCCAAGAATGGCATAGACCCATGAACGACGCAGGCAAGCTTTAAACAAATTGCGCCGCGGCGTCAATAATACGACTGACGGGGATTATGTTGTATATTTCTTATTACCTCAGATATAAACACAAATTTCTCAGCCGCTATTCTATACGATTTTTTTAATTTACATATGTTATACAGAATTTCATGCTCTTTAATCTAGTATAAGTCACCAGAGTGGCATAGACCCATGAACGACGCAGGCAAGCGTTAAACAAATTGCGCCGCGGCGTCAATAAAACGACTAACGGCGGTTATGCTGTATATTTCAGATTTCCTCAGAAAAGGTACAATTTTCTCAGCTGCTATTCTATACGATTTTTTTAAATTTAGATATGTTAAACAGAATTTCATGCTCTTTAATCTAGTATAAGTCCCCAGAGTGGCATAGACCCATGAACGATGCTGGCAAGCTTTAAACAAATTGCGGCGCGGCGTTATTAATACGACTGACGGATGTTATGTTGTATATTTCAGATTTCCTCAGAAAAAGTACAAATTTCTCAGCCGCTATTCTATACGATTTTTTTAAATTTACATATGTTATACAGAATTTCATGCTCTTTAATCTAGTATAAGTCACCAGAGTGGCATAGACCCATGAACGACGCAGGCAAGCGTTAAACAAATTGCGCCGCGGCGTCATTAAAACGACTGACCGCGGTTATGCTGTATATTTCAGATTTCCTCAGAAAAGGTACAATTTTCTCAGCTGCTATTCTATACGATTTTGTTTAATTTACATATGTTATACAGAATTTCATGCTCTTTAATCTAGTATAAGTCCCAAGAATGGCATAGACCCATGAACGACGCAGGCAAGCTTTAAACAAATTGCGGCGCGGCGTTATTAATACGACTGACGGATGTTATGTTGTATATTTCAGATTTCCTCAGAAAAAGTACAAATTTCTCAGCCGCTATTCTATACGATTTTTTTTAATTTACATATGTTATACAGAATTTCATGCTCTTTAATCTAGTACAAGTCGCCAGAGTGGCATAGACCCATGAACGACGCAGGCAAGCTTTAAACAAATTGCGCCGCGGCGTCAATAATACGACTGACGGGGATTATGTTGTATATTTCTTACTACATCAGATATAAACACAAATTTTTCAGCCGCTATTCCATACGATTTTTTTTAATTTACATATGTTATACAGAATTTCATGCTCTTTAATCTGGTATAAGTCACCAGAGTGGCATAGACCCATGAACGACGCAGGGAAGCTTTAAACAAATTGCGCCGCGGCGTCAGTAAAACGACTGACGGCGGTTATGCTGTATATTTCAGATTTCCTCAGAAAAGGTACAATTTTCTCAGCCGCTATTCTATACGATTTTTTTTAATTTACATATGTTATACAGAATTTCATGCTCTATAATCTAGTACAAGTCGCCAGAGTGGCATAGACCCATGAACGACGCAGGCAAGCTTTAAACAAATTGCGCCGCGGCGTCATTAAAACGACTCACGGCGGTTATGCTGTATATTTCAGATTTCCTCAGAAAAGGTACAAATTTCTCAGCCGCTATTCTATACGATTTTTTTTAATTTACATATGTTATACAGAATTTCATGCTCTTTAATCTGCTATAAGTCACCAGAGTGGCATAGACCCATGAACGACGCAGGCAAGCTTTAAACAAATTGCGCCGCGGCGTCATTAAAACGACTGACGGCGGTTATGCTGTATATTTCAGATTTCCTCAGAAAAGGTACAATTTTCTCAGGCGCTATTGTATACGATTTTTTTAAATTTAGATATGTTAAACAGAATTTCATGCTCTTTAATCTAGTATAAGTCCCCAGAGTGGCATAGACCCATGAAGGACGCTGGCAAGCTTTTAAACAAATTGCGGCGCGGCGTTATTAATACGACTGACGGATGTTATGTTGTATATTTCAGATTTCCTCAGAAAAAGTACAAATTTCTCAGCCGCTATTCTATACGATTTTTTTAAAATTTGGATATGTTATACAGAATTTCATGCTCTTTAATGTAGTATAAGTCACCAGAGTGGCATAGACCCATGAACGACGCAGGCAAGCTTTAAACAAATTGCGCCGCGGCGTCATTAAAACGACTGACGGCGGTTATGCTGTATATTTCAGATTTCCTCAGAAAAGGTACAAATTTCTCAGCCGCTATTCTATACGATTTTTTTTAATTTACATATGTTATACAGAATTTCATGCTCTTTAATCTAGTATAAGTCCCAAGAATGGCATAGACCCATGAACGACGCAGGCAAGCTTTAAACAAATTGCGGCGCGGCGTTATTAATACGACTGACGGATGTTATGTTGTATATTTCAGATTTCCTCAGAAAAAGTACAAATTTCTCAGCCGCTATTCTATACGATTTTTTTTAATTTACATATGTTATACAGAATTTCATGCTCTTTAATCTAGTACAAGTCGCCAGAGTGGCATAGACCCATGAACGACGCAGGCAAGCTTTAAACAAATTGCGCCGCGGCGTCAATAATACGACTGACGGGGATTATGTTGTATATTTCTTACTACATCAGATATAAACACAAATTTTTCAGCCGCTATTCCATACGATTTTTTTTAAATTTACATATGTTATACAGAATTTCATGCTCTTTAATCTGGTATAAGTCACCAGAGTGGCATAGACCCATGAACGACGCAGGGAAGCTTTAAACAAATTGCGCCGCGGCGTCAGTAAAACGACTGACGGCGGTTATGCTGTATATTTCAGATTTCCTCAGAAAAGGTACAATTTTCTCAGCCGCTATTCTATACGATTTTTTTTAATTTACATATGTTATACAGAATTTCATGCTCTATAATCTAGTACAAGTCGCCAGAGTGGCATAGACCCATGAACGACGCAGGCAAGCTTTAAACAAATTGCGCCGCGGCGTCATTAAAACGACTCACGGCGGTTATGCTGTATATTTCAGATTTCCTCAGAAAAGGTACAAATTTCTCAGCCGCTATTCTATACGATTTTTTTTAATTTACATATGTTATACAGAATTTCATGCTCTTTAATCTGCTATAAGTCACCAGAGTGGCATAGACCCATGAACGACGCAGGCAAGCTTTAAACAAATTGCGCCGCGGCGTCATTAAAACGACTGACGGCGGTTATGCTGTATATTTCAGATTTCCTCAGAAAAGGTACAATTTTCTCAGGCGCTATTGTATACGATTTTTTTAAATTTAGATATGTTAAACAGAATTTCATGCTCTTTAATCTAGTATAAGTCCCCAGAGTGGCATAGACCCATGAAGGACGCTGGCAAGCTTTTAACAAATTGCGGCGCGGCGTTATTAATACGACTGACGGATGTTATGTTGTATATTTCAGATTTCCTCAGAAAAAGTACAAATTTCTCAGCCGCTATTCTATACGATTTTTTAAATTTGGATATGTTATACAGAATTTCATGCTCTTTAATGTAGTATAAGTCACCAGAGTGGCATAGACCCATGAACGACGCAGGCAAGCTTTAAACAAATTGCGCCGCGGCGTCATTAAAACGACTGACGGCGGTTATGCTGTATATTTCAGATTTCCTCAGAAAAGGTACAAATTTTCTCAGCCGCTATTCTATACGATTTTTTTTAATTTACATATGTTATACAGAATTTCATGCTCTATAATCTAGTATAAGTCGCCAGAGTGGCATAGACCCATGAACGACGCAGGAAAGCTTTAAAAACAAATTGCGCCGCGGCGTCAATAATACGACTGACGGGGATTATATTGCATATTTCTTATTACATCAGATATAAACACAAATTTTTCAGCCGCTATTCCATACGATTTTTTTAAATTTACATATGTTATACAGAATTTCATGCTCTTTAATCTGGTATAAGTCACCAGAGTGGCATAGACCCATGAACGACGCAGGGAAGCTTTAAACAAATTGCGCCGCGGCGTCAGTAAAACGACTGACGCCGGTTATGCTGTATATTTCAGATTTCCTCAGAAAAGGTACAAATTTTCTCAGCCGCTATTCTATACGATTTTTTTTAATTTACATATGTTATACAGAATTTCATGCTCTATAATCTAGTACAAGTCGCCAGAGTGGCATAAACCCATGAACAACGCAGGAAAGCTTTAAAAACAAATTGCGCCGCGGCGTCAATAATACGACTGACGGGGATTATATTGTATATTTCTTATTACATCAGATATAAACACAAATTTCTCCGCCGCAATTCCATACGATTTTTTAAAATTTACATATGTTATACAGAATTTCATGCTCTTTAATCTGGTATAAGTCACCAGAGTGGCATAGACCCATGAACGACGCAGGCAAGCTTTAAACAAATTGCGCCGCCGCGTCATTAAAACGACTGACGGCGGTTATGCTGTATATTTCAGATTTCCTCAGAAAAGGTACAATTTTCTCAGCCGCTATTATATACGATTTTTTTTAATTTACATATGTTATACAGAATTTCATGCTCTATAATCTAGTATAAGTCACCAGAGTGGCATAGACCCATGAACGACGCAGGCAAGCTTTAAACAAATTGCGCCGCGGCGTCATTAAAACGACTGACGGCGGTTATGCTGTATATTTCAGATTTCCTCAGAAAAGCTACAATTTTCTCAGGCGCTATTGTATACGATTTTTTTTAAATTTACATATGTTATACAGAATTTCATGCTCTTTAATCTAGTATAAGTCACCAGAGTGGCATAGACCCATGAACGACGCAGGCAAGCTTTAAACAAATTGCGCCGCGGCGTCATTAAAACGACTCACGGCGGTTATGCTGTATATTTCAGATTTCCTCAGAAAAGGTACAAATTTCTCAGCCGCTATTGTATACGTTTTTTTTTAATCTACATATGTTATACAGAATTTCATGCTCTTTAATCTGCTATAAGTCACCAGAGTGGCATAGACCCATGAACGACGCAGGCAAGCTTTAAACAAATTGCGCCGCGGCGTCAATAATACGACTGACGGGGATTATGTTGTATATTTCTTATTACCTCAGATATAAACACAAATTTCTCAGCCGCTATTCTATACGATTTTTTTAATTTACATATGTTATACAGAATTTCATGCTCTTTAATCTAGTATAAGTCACCAGAGTGGCATAGACCCATGAACGACGCAGGCAAGCGTTAAACAAATTGCGCCGCGGCGTCAATAAAACGACTAACGGCGGTTATGCTGTATATTTCAGATTTCCTCAGAAAAGGTACAATTTTCTCAGCTGCTATTCTATACGATTTTTTTAAATTTAGATATGTTAAACAGAATTTCATGCTCTTTAATCTAGTATAAGTCCCCAGAGTGGCATAGACCCATGAACGATGCTGGCAAGCTTTAAACAAATTGCGGCGCGGCGTTATTAATACGACTGACGGATGTTATGTTGTATATTTCAGATTTCCTCAGAAAAAGTACAAATTTCTCAGCCGCTATTCTATACGATTTTTTTAAATTTACATATGTTATACAGAATTTCATGCTCTTTAATCTAGTATAAGTCACCAGAGTGGCATAGACCCATGAACGACGCAGGCAAGCGTTAAACAAATTGCGCCGCGGCGTCATTAAAACGACTGACCGCGGTTATGCTGTATATTTCAGATTTCCTCAGAAAAGGTACAATTTTCTCAGCTGCTATTCTATACGATTTTGTTTAATTTACATATGTTATACAGAATTTCATGCTCTTTAATCTAGTATAAGTCCCAAGAATGGCATAGACCCATGAACGACGCAGGCAAGCTTTAAACAAATTGCGGCGCGGCGTTATTAATACGACTGACGGATGTTATGTTGTATATTTCAGATTTCCTCAGAAAAAGTACAAATTTCTCAGCCGCTATTCTATACGATTTTTTTTAATTTACATATGTTATACAGAATTTCATGCTCTTTAATCTAGTACAAGTCGCCAGAGTGGCATAGACCCATGAACGACGCAGGCAAGCTTTAAACAAATTGCGCCGCGGCGTCAATAATACGACTGACGGGGATTATGTTGTATATTTCTTACTACATCAGATATAAACACAAATTTTTCAGCCGCTATTCCATACGATTTTTTTTAATTTACATATGTTATACAGAATTTCATGCTCTTTAATCTGGTATAAGTCACCAGAGTGGCATAGACCCATGAACGACGCAGGGAAGCTTTAAACAAATTGCGCCGCGGCGTCAGTAAAACGACTGACGGCGGTTATGCTGTATATTTCAGATTTCCTCAGAAAAGGTACAATTTTCTCAGCCGCTATTCTATACGATTTTTTTTAATTTACATATGTTATACAGAATTTCATGCTCTATAATCTAGTACAAGTCGCCAGAGTGGCATAGACCCATGAACGACGCAGGCAAGCTTTAAACAAATTGCGCCGCGGCGTCATTAAAACGACTCACGGCGGTTATGCTGTATATTTCAGATTTCCTCAGAAAAGGTACAAATTTCTCAGCCGCTATTCTATACGATTTTTTTTAATTTACATATGTTATACAGAATTTCATGCTCTTTAATCTGCTATAAGTCACCAGAGTGGCATAGACCCATGAACGACGCAGGCAAGCTTTAAACAAATTGCGCCGCGGCGTCATTAAAACGACTGACGGCGGTTATGCTGTATATTTCAGATTTCCTCAGAAAAGGTACAATTTTCTCAGGCGCTATTGTATACGATTTTTTTAAATTTAGATATGTTAAACAGAATTTCATGCTCTTTAATCTAGTATAAGTCCCCAGAGTGGCATAGACCCATGAAGGACGCTGGCAAG
The DNA here is from genome assembly GCA_035771165.1 of Paragorgia papillata. NCBI lineage: Eukaryota > Metazoa > Cnidaria > Anthozoa > Scleralcyonacea > Coralliidae > Paragorgia > Paragorgia papillata. The sequence goes on from JAWNZC010000155.1 coordinate 688,487, forward strand.
CTTTTAACAAATTGCGGCGCGGCGTTATTAATACGACTGACGGATGTTATGTTGTATATTTCAGATTTCCTCAGAAAAAGTACAAATTTCTCAGCCGCTATTCTATACGATTTTTTAAAATTTGGATATGTTATACAGAATTTCATGCTCTTTAATGTAGTATAAGTCACCAGAGTGGCATAGACCCATGAACGACGCAGGCAAGCTTTAAACAAATTGCGCCGCGGCGTCATTAAAACGACTGACGGCGGTTATGCTGTATATTTCAGATTTCCTCAGAAAAGGTACAAATTTCTCAGCCGCTATTCTATACGATTTTTTTTAATTTACATATGTTATACAGAATTTCATGCTCTTTAATCTAGTATAAGTCCCAAGAATGGCATAGACCCATGAACGACGCAGGCAAGCTTTAAACAAATTGCGGCGCGGCGTTATTAATACGACTGACGGATGTTATGTTGTATATTTCAGATTTCCTCAGAAAAAGTACAAATTTCTCAGCCGCTATTCTATACGATTTTTTTAATTTACATATGTTATACAGAATTTCATGCTCTTTAATCTAGTACAAGTCGCCAGAGTGGCATAGACCCATGAACGACGCAGGCAAGCTTTAAACAAATTGCGCCGCGGCGTCAATAATACGACTGACGGGGATTATGTTGTATATTTCTTACTACATCAGATATAAACACAAATTTTTCAGCCGCTATTCCATACGATTTTTTTTAATTTACATATGTTATACAGAATTTCATGCTCTTTAATCTGGTATAAGTCACCAGAGTGGCATAGACCCATGAACGACGCAGGGAAGCTTTAAACAAATTGCGCCGCGGCGTCAGTAAAACGACTGACGGCGGTTATGCTGTATATTTCAGATTTCCTCAGAAAAGGTACAATTTTCTCAGCCGCTATTCTATACGATTTTTTTTAATTTACATATGTTATACAGAATTTCATGCTCTATAATCTAGTACAAGTCGCCAGAGTGGCATAGACCCATGAACGACGCAGGCAAGCTTTAAACAAATTGCGCCGCGGCGTCATTAAAACGACTCACGGCGGTTATGCTGTATATTTCAGATTTCCTCAGAAAAGGTACAAATTTCTCAGCCGCTATTCTATACGATTTTTTTTAATTTACATATGTTATACAGAATTTCATGCTCTTTAATCTGCTATAAGTCACCAGAGTGGCATAGACCCATGAACGACGCAGGCAAGCTTTAAACAAATTGCGCCGCGGCGTCATTAAAACGACTGACGGCGGTTATGCTGTATATTTCAGATTTCCTCAGAAAAGGTACAATTTTCTCAGGCGCTATTGTATACGATTTTTTTAAATTTAGATATGTTAAACAGAATTTCATGCTCTTTAATCTAGTATAAGTCCCCAGAGTGGCATAGACCCATGAAGGACGCTGGCAAGCTTTTAACAAATTGCGGCGCGGCGTTATTAATACGACTGACGGATGTTATGTTGTATATTTCAGATTTCCTCAGAAAAAGTACAAATTTCTCAGCCGCTATTCTATACGATTTTTTAAAATTTGGATATGTTATACAGAATTTCATGCTCTTTAATGTAGTATAAGTCACCAGAGTGGCATAGACCCATGAACGACGCAGGCAAGCTTTAAACAAATTGCGCCGCGGCGTCATTAAAACGACTGACGGCGGTTATGCTGTATATTTCAGATTTCCTCAGAAAAGGTACAAATTTCTCAGCCGCTATTCTATACGATTTTTTTTAATTTACATATGTTATACAGAATTTCATGCTCTATAATCTAGTATAAGTCGCCAGAGTGGCATAGACCCATGAACGACGCAGGAAAGCTTTAAAAACAAATTGCGCCGCGGCGTCAATAATACGACTGACGGGGATTATATTGCATATTTCTTATTACATCAGATATAAACACAAATTTTTCAGCCGCTATTCCATACGATTTTTTTAAATTTACATATGTTATACAGAATTTCATGCTCTTTAATCTGGTATAAGTCACCAGAGTGGCATAGACCCATGAACGACGCAGGGAAGCTTTAAACAAATTGCGCCGCGGCGTCAGTAAAACGACTGACGCCGGTTATGCTGTATATTTCAGATTTCCTCAGAAAAGGTACAATTTTCTCAGCCGCTATTCTATACGATTTTTTTTAATTTACATATGTTATACAGAATTTCATGCTCTATAATCTAGTACAAGTCGCCAGAGTGGCATAAACCCATGAACAACGCAGGAAAGCTTTAAAAACAAATTGCGCCGCGGCGTCAATAATACGACTGACGGGGATTATATTGTATATTTCTTATTACATCAGATATAAACACAAATTTCTCCGCCGCAATTCCATACGATTTTTTAAAATTTACATATGTTATACAGAATTTCATGCTCTTTAATCTGGTATAAGTCACCAGAGTGGCATAGACCCATGAACGACGCAGGCAAGCTTTAAACAAATTGCGCCGCCGCGTCATTAAAACGACTGACGGCGGTTATGCTGTATATTTCAGATTTCCTCAGAAAAGGTACAATTTTCTCAGCCGCTATTATATACGATTTTTTTTAATTTACATATGTTATACAGAATTTCATGCTCTATAATCTAGTATAAGTCACCAGAGTGGCATAGACCCATGAACGACGCAGGCAAGCTTTAAACAAATTGCGCCGCGGCGTCATTAAAACGACTGACGGCGGTTATGCTGTATATTTCAGATTTCCTCAGAAAAGCTACAATTTTCTCAGGCGCTATTGTATACGATTTTTTTAAATTTACATATGTTATACAGAATTTCATGCTCTTTAATCTAGTATAAGTCACCAGAGTGGCATAGACCCATGAACGACGCAGGCAAGCTTTAAACAAATTGCGCCGCGGCGTCATTAAAACGACTCACGGCGGTTATGCTGTATATTTCAGATTTCCTCAGAAAAGGTACAAATTTCTCAGCCGCTATTGTATACGTTTTTTTTAATCTACATATGTTATACAGAATTTCATGCTCTTTAATCTGCTATAAGTCACCAGAGTGGCATAGACCCATGAACGACGCAGGCAAGCTTTAAACAAATTGCGCCGCGGCGTCAATAATACGACTGACGGGGATTATGTTGTATATTTCTTATTACCTCAGATATAAACACAAATTTCTCAGCCGCTATTCTATACGATTTTTTTAATTTACATATGTTATACAGAATTTCATGCTCTTTAATCTAGTATAAGTCACCAGAGTGGCATAGACCCATGAACGACGCAGGCAAGCGTTAAACAAATTGCGCCGCGGCGTCAATAAAACGACTAACGGCGGTTATGCTGTATATTTCAGATTTCCTCAGAAAAGGTACAATTTTCTCAGCTGCTATTCTATACGATTTTTTTAAATTTAGATATGTTAAACAGAATTTCATGCTCTTTAATCTAGTATAAGTCCCCAGAGTGGCATAGACCCATGAACGATGCTGGCAAGCTTTAAACAAATTGCGGCGCGGCGTTATTAATACGACTGACGGATGTTATGTTGTATATTTCAGATTTCCTCAGAAAAAGTACAAATTTCTCAGCCGCTATTCTATACGATTTTTTTAAATTTACATATGTTATACAGAATTTCATGCTCTTTAATCTAGTATAAGTCACCAGAGTGGCATAGACCCATGAACGACGCAGGCAAGCGTTAAACAAATTGCGCCGCGGCGTCATTAAAACGACTGACCGCGGTTATGCTGTATATTTCAGATTTCCTCAGAAAAGGTACAATTTTCTCAGCTGCTATTCTATACGATTTTGTTTAATTTACATATGTTATACAGAATTTCATGCTCTTTAATCTAGTATAAGTCCCAAGAATGGCATAGACCCATGAACGACGCAGGCAAGCTTTAAACAAATTGCGGCGCGGCGTTATTAATACGACTGACGGATGTTATGTTGTATATTTCAGATTTCCTCAGAAAAAGTACAAATTTCTCAGCCGCTATTCTATACGATTTTTTTTAATTTACATATGTTATACAGAATTTCATGCTCTTTAATCTAGTACAAGTCGCCAGAGTGGCATAGACCCATGAACGACGCAGGCAAGCTTTAAAACAAATTGCGCCGCGGCGTCAATAATACGACTGACGGGGATTATGTTGTATATTTCTTACTACATCAGATATAAACACAAATTTTTCAGCCGCTATTCCATACGATTTTTTTTAATTTACATATGTTATACAGAATTTCATGCTCTTTAATCTGGTATAAGTCACCAGAGTGGCATAGACCCATGAACGACGCAGGGAAGCTTTAAACAAATTGCGCCGCGGCGTCAGTAAAACGACTGACGGCGGTTATGCTGTATATTTCAGATTTCCTCAGAAAAGGTACAATTTTCTCAGCCGCTATTCTATACGATTTTTTTTAATTTACATATGTTATACAGAATTTCATGCTCTATAATCTAGTACAAGTCGCCAGAGTGGCATAGACCCATGAACGACGCAGGCAAGCTTTAAACAAATTGCGCCGCGGCGTCATTAAAACGACTCACGGCGGTTATGCTGTATATTTCAGATTTCCTCAGAAAAGGTACAAATTTCTCAGCCGCTATTCTATACGATTTTTTTTAATTTACATATGTTATACAGAATTTCATGCTCTTTAATCTGCTATAAGTCACCAGAGTGGCATAGACCCATGAACGACGCAGGCAAGCTTTAAACAAATTGCGCCGCGGCGTCATTAAAACGACTGACGGCGGTTATGCTGTATATTTCAGATTTCCTCAGAAAAGGTACAATTTTCTCAGGCGCTATTGTATACGATTTTTTTAAATTTAGATATGTTAAACAGAATTTCATGCTCTTTAATCTAGTATAAGTCCCCAGAGTGGCATAGACCCATGAAGGACGCTGGCAAGCTTTTAACAAATTGCGGCGCGGCGTTATTAATACGACTGACGGATGTTATGTTGTATATTTCAGATTTCCTCAGAAAAAGTACAAATTTCTCAGCCGCTATTCTATACGATTTTTTAAAATTTGGATATGTTATACAGAATTTCATGCTCTTTAATGTAGTATAAGTCACCAGAGTGGCATAGACCCATGAACGACGCAGGCAAGCTTTAAACAAATTGCGCCGCGGCGTCATTAAAACGACTGACGGCGGTTATGCTGTATATTTCAGATTTCCTCAGAAAAGGTACAAATTTCTCAGCCGCTATTCTATACGATTTTTTTTAATTTACATATGTTATACAGAATTTCATGCTCTTTAATCTAGTATAAGTCCCAAGAATGGCATAGACCCATGAACGACGCAGGCAAGCTTTAAACAAATTGCGGCGCGGCGTTATTAATACGACTGACGGATGTTATGTTGTATATTTCAGATTTCCTCAGAAAAAGTACAAATTTCTCAGCCGCTATTCTATACGATTTTTTTTAATTTACATATGTTATACAGAATTTCATGCTCTTTAATCTAGTACAAGTCGCCAGAGTGGCATAGACCCATGAACGACGCAGGCAAGCTTTAAACAAATTGCGCCGCGGCGTCAATAATACGACTGACGGGGATTATGTTGTATATTTCTTACTACATCAGATATAAACACAAATTTTTCAGCCGCTATTCCATACGATTTTTTTTAATTTACATATGTTATACAGAATTTCATGCTCTTTAATCTGGTATAAGTCACCAGAGTGGCATAGACCCATGAACGACGCAGGGAAGCTTTAAACAAATTGCGCCGCGGCGTCAGTAAAACGACTGACGGCGGTTATGCTGTATATTTCAGATTTCCTCAGAAAAGGTACAATTTTCTCAGCCGCTATTCTATACGATTTTTTTTAATTTACATATGTTATACAGAATTTCATGCTCTATAATCTAGTACAAGTCGCCAGAGTGGCATAGACCCATGAACGACGCAGGCAAGCTTTAAACAAATTGCGCCGCGGCGTCATTAAAACGACTCACGGCGGTTATGCTGTATATTTCAGATTTCCTCAGAAAAGGTACAAATTTCTCAGCCGCTATTCTATACGATTTTTTTTAATTTACATATGTTATACAGAATTTCATGCTCTTTAATCTGCTATAAGTCACCAGAGTGGCATAGACCCATGAACGACGCAGGCAAGCTTTAAACAAATTGCGCCGCGGCGTCATTAAAACGACTGACGGCGGTTATGCTGTATATTTCAGATTTCCTCAGAAAAGGTACAATTTTCTCAGGCGCTATTGTATACGATTTTTTTAAATTTAGATATGTTAAACAGAATTTCATGCTCTTTAATCTAGTATAAGTCCCCAGAGTGGCATAGACCCATGAAGGACGCTGGCAAGCTTTTAACAAATTGCGGCGCGGCGTTATTAATACGACTGACGGATGTTATGTTGTATATTTCAGATTTCCTCAGAAAAAGTACAAATTTCTCAGCCGCTATTCTATACGATTTTTTAAAATTTGGATATGTTATACAGAATTTCATGCTCTTTAATGTAGTATAAGTCACCAGAGTGGCATAGACCCATGAACGACGCAGGCAAGCTTTAAACAAATTGCGCCGCGGCGTCATTAAAACGACTGACGGCGGTTATGCTGTATATTTCAGATTTCCTCAGAAAAGGTACAAATTTCTCAGCCGCTATTCTATACGATTTTTTTTAATTTACATATGTTATACAGAATTTCATGCTCTATAATCTAGTATAAGTCGCCAGAGTGGCATAGACCCATGAACGACGCAGGAAAGCTTTAAAAACAAATTGCGCCGCGGCGTCAATAATACGACTGACGGGGATTATATTGCATATTTCTTATTACATCAGATATAAACACAAATTTTTCAGCCGCTATTCCATACGATTTTTTTAAATTTACATATGTTATACAGAATTTCATGCTCTTTAATCTGGTATAAGTCACCAGAGTGGCATAGACCCATGAACGACGCAGGGAAGCTTTAAACAAATTGCGCCGCGGCGTCAGTAAAACGACTGACGGCGGTTATGCTGTATATTTCAGATTTCCTCAGAAAAGGTACAATTTTCTCAGCCGCTATTCTATACGATTTTTTTTAATTTACATATGTTATACAGAATTTCATGCTCTATAATCTAGTACAAGTCGCCAGAGTGGCATAAACCCATGAACAACGCAGGAAAGCTTTAAAAACAAATTGCGCCGCGGCGTCAATAATACGACTGACGGGGATTATATTGTATATTTCTTATTACATCAGATATAAACACAAATTTCTCCGCCGCAATTCCATACGATTTTTTTAAAATTTACATATGTTATACAGAATTTCATGCTCTTTAATCTGGTATAAGTCACCAGAGTGGCATAGACCCATGAACGACGCAGGCAAGCTTTAAACAAATTGCGCCGCCGCGTCATTAAAACGACTGACGGCGGTTATGCTGTATATTTCAGATTTCCTCAGAAAAGGTACAATTTTCTCAGCCGCTATTATATACGATTTTTTTTAATTTACATATGTTATACAGAATTTCATGCTCTATAATCTAGTATAAGTCACCAGAGTGGCATAGACCCATGAACGACGCAGGCAAGCTTTAAACAAATTGCGCCGCGGCGTCATTAAAACGACTGACGGCGGTTATGCTGTATATTTCAGATTTCCTCAGAAAAGCTACAATTTTCTCAGGCGCTATTGTATACGATTTTTTTAAATTTACATATGTTATACAGAATTTCATGCTCTTTAATCTAGTATAAGTCACCAGAGTGGCATAGACCCATGAACGACGCAGGCAAGCTTTAAACAAATTGCGCCGCGGCGTCATTAAAACGACTCACGGCGGTTATGCTGTATATTTCAGATTTCCTCAGAAAAGGTACAAATTTCTCAGCCGCTATTGTATACGTTTTTTTTAATCTACATATGTTATACAGAATTTCATGCTCTTTAATCTGCTATAAGTCACCAGAGTGGCATAGACCCATGAACGACGCAGGCAAGCTTTAAACAAATTGCGCCGCGGCGTCATTAAAACGACTGACGGCGGTTATGCTGTATATTTCAGATTTCCTCAGAAAAGGTACAATTTTCTCGGGCGCTATTGTATACGATTTTTTTTAATTTACATATGTTAAACAGAATTTCATGCTCTTTAATCTAGTATAAGTCCCCAGAGTGGCATAGACCCATGAAGGACGCTGACAAGCTTTAAACAAATTGCGGCGCGGCGTTATTAATACGACTGACGGATGTTATGTTGTATATTTCAGATTTCCTCAGAAAAAGTACAAATTTCTCAGCCGCTATTCTATACGATTTTTTTAAATTTACATATGTTATACAGAATTTCATGCTCTTTAATCTGGTATAAGTCACCAGAGTGGCATAGACCCATGAACGACGCAGGCAAGCTTTAAACAAATTGCGCCGCCGCGTCATTAAAACGACTGACGGCGGTTATGCTGTATATTTCAGATTTCCTCAGAAAAGGTACAATTTTCTCAGCCGCTATTATATACGATTTTTTTTAATTTACATATGTTATACAGAATTTCATGCTCTATAATCTAGTATAAGTCACCAGAGTGGCATAGACCCATGAACGACGCAGGCAAGCTTTAAACAAATTGCGCCGCGGCGTCATTAAAACGACTGACGGCGGTTATGCTGTATATTTCAGATTTCCTCAGAAAAGCTACAATTTTCTCAGGCGCTATTGTATACGATTTTTTTAAATTTACATATGTTATACAGAATTTCATGCTCTTTAATCTAGTATAAGTCACCAGAGTGGCATAGACCCATGAACGACGCAGGCAAGCTTTAAACAAATTGCGCCGCGGCGTCATTAAAACGACTCACGGCGGTTATGCTGTATATTTCAGATTTCCTCAGAAAAGGTACAAATTTCTCAGCCGCTATTGTATACGTTTTTTTTAATTTACATATGTTATACAGAATTTCATGCTCTTTAATCTGCTATAAGTCACCAGAGTGGCATAGACCCATGAACGACGCAGGCAAGCTTTAAACAAATTGCGCCGCGGCGTCATTAAAACGACTGACGGCGGTTATGCTGTATATTTCAGATTTCCTCAGAAAAGGTACAATTTTCTCGGGCGCTATTGTATACGATTTTTTTTAATTTACATATGTTAAACAGAATTTCATGCTCTTTAATCTAGTATAAGTCCCCAGAGTGGCATAGACCCATGAAGGACGCTGGCAAGCTTTAAACAAATTGCGGCGCGGCGTTATTAATACGACTGACGGATGTTATGTTGTATATTTCAGATTTCCTCAGAAAAAGTACAAATTTCTCAGCCGCTATTCTATACGATTTTTTAAAATTTACATATGTTATACAGAATTTCATGCTCTTTAATCTAGTATAAGTCACCAGAGTGGCATAGACCCATGAACGACGCAGGCAAGCTTTAAACAAATTGCGCCGCGGCGTCATTAAAACGACTGACGGCGGTTATGCTGTATATTTCAGATTTCCTCAGAAAAGGTACAAATTTCTCAGCCGCTATTCTATACGATTTTTTTAAATTTACATATGTTATACAGAATTTCATGCTCTATAATCTAGTATAAGTCGCCAGAGTGGCATAGACCCATGAACGACGCAGGAAAGCTTTAAAAACAAATTGCGCCGCGGCGTCAATAATACGACTGACGGGGATTATATTGTATATTTCTTATTACATCAGATATAAACACAAATTTCTCAGCCGCTATTCCATACGATTTTTTTAAAATTTACATATGTTATACAGAATTTCATGCTCTTTAATCTGGTATAAGTCACCAGAGTGGCATAGACCCATGAACGACGCAGGCAAGTTTTAAACAAATTGCGCCGCGGCGTCATTAAAACGACTGACGGCGGTTATGCTGTATATTTCAGATTTCCTCAGAAAAGGTACAAATTTCTCAGCCGCTATTCTATACGATTTTTTTTAATTTACATATGTTATACAGAATTTCATCCTCTATAATCTAGTACAAGTCGCCAGAGTGCAATATACCCATGAACGACGCAGGAAAGCTTTAAAAACAAATTGCGCCGCGGCGTCAATAATACGACTGACGGGGATTATATTGTATATTTCTTACTACATCAGATATAAACACAAATTTTTCAGCCGCTATTTCATACGATTTTTTTAAATTTACATATGTTATACAGAATTTCATGCTCTTTAATCTGGTATAAGTCACCAGAGTGGCATAGACCCATGAACGACGCAGGGAAGCTTTAAACAAATTGCGCCGCGGCGTCAGTAAAACGACTGACGGCGGTTATGCTGTATATTTCAGATTTCCTCAGAAAAGGTACAATTTTCTCAGCCGCTATTCTATACGATTTTTTTTAATTTACATATGTTATACAGAATTTCATGCTCTATAATCTAGTACAAGTCGCCAGAGTGGCATAAACCCATGAACAACGCAGGAAAGCTTTAAAAACAAATTGCGCCGCGGCGTCAATAATACGACTGACGGGGATTATATTGTATATTTCTTATTACATCAGATATAAACACAAATTTCTCCGCCGCTATTCCATACGATTTTTTAAAATTTACATATGTTATACAGAATTTCATGCTCTTTAATCTGGTATAAGTCACCAGAGTGGCATAGACCCATGAACGACGCAGGCAAGCTTTAAACAAATTGCGCCGCCGCGTCATTAAAACGACTGACGGCGGTTATGCTGTATATTTCAGATTTCCTCAGAAAAGGTACAATTTTCTCAGCCGCTATTATATACGATTTTTTTTAATTTACATATGTTATACAGAATTTCATGCTCTATAATCTAGTATAAGTCACCAGAGTGGCATAGACCCATGAACGACGCAGGCAAGCTTTAAACAAATTGCGCCGCGGCGTCATTAAAACGACTGACGGCGGTTATGCTGTATATTTCAGATTTCCTCAGAAAAGCTACAATTTTCTCAGGCGCTATTGTATACGATTTTTTTAAATTTACATATGTTATACAGAATTTCATGCTCTTTAATCTAGTATAAGTCACCAGAGTGGCATAGACCCATGAACGACGCAGGCAAGCTTTAAACAAATTGCGCCGCGGCGTCATTAAAACGACTCACGGCGGTTATGCTGTATATTTCAGATTTCCTCAGAAAAGGTACAAATTTCTCAGCCGCTATTGTATACGTTTTTTTTAATTTACATATGTTATACAGAATTTCATGCTCTTTAATCTGCTATAAGTCACCAGAGTGGCATAGACCCATGAACGACGCAGGCAAGCTTTAAACAAATTGCGCCGCGGCGTCATTAAAACGACTGACGGCGGTTATGCTGTATATTTCAGATTTCCTCAGAAAAGCTACCATTTTTTCGGGCGCTATTGTATACGATTTTTTTAAATTTACATATGTTAAACAGAATTTCATGCTCTTTAATCTAGTATAAGTCCCCAGAGTGGCATAGACCCATGAAGGACGCTGGCAAGCTTTAAACAAATTGCGGCGCGGCGTTATTAATACGACTGACGGATGTTATGTTGTATATTTCAGATTTCCTCAGAAAAAGTACAAATTTCTCAGCCGCTATTCTATACGATTTTTTTAAATTTACATATGTTATACAGAATTTCATGCTCTTTAATCTAGTATAAGTCACCAGAATGGCATAGACCCATGAACGACGCAGGCAAGCTTTAAACAAATTGCGCCGCGGCGTCATTAAAACGACTGACGGCGGCTATGCTGTATATTTCAGATTTCCTCAGAAAAGGTACAATTTTCTCAGCCCCTATTCTATACGATTTTTTTTAATTTAAATATGTTATACAGAATTTCATGCTCTTTAATCTGCTATAAGTCACGAGAGTGGCATAGACCCATGAACGACGCAGGCAAGCTTTAAACAAATTGCGCCGCGGCGTCATTAAAACGACTGACGGCGGTTATGCTGTATATTTCAGATTTCCTCAGAAAAGCTACAATTTTCTCAGGCGCTATTGTATACGATTTTTTTTAAATTTACATATGTTATACAGAATTTCATGCTCTTTAATCTAGTATAAGTCACCAGAGTGGCATAGACCCATGAACGACGCAGGCAAGCTTTAAACAAATTGCGCCGCGGCGTCATTAAAACGACTCACGGCGGTTATGCTGTATATTTCAGATTTCCTCAGAAAAGGTACAAATTTCTCAGCCGCTATTGTATACGTTTTTTTTAATTTACATATGTTATACAGAATTTCATGCTCTTTAATCTGCTATAAGTCACCAGAGTGGCATAGACCCATGAACGACGCAGGCAAGCTTTAAACAAATTGCGCCGCGGCGTCATTAAAACGACTGACGGCGGTTATGCTGTATATTTCAGATTTCCTCAGAAAAGCTACCATTTTTTCGGGCGCTATTGTATACGATTTTTTTAAATTTACATATGTTAAACAGAATTTCATGCTCTTTAATCTAGTATAAGTCCCCAGAGTGGCATAGACCCATGAAGGACGCTGGCAAGCTTTAAACAAATTGCGGCGCAGCGTTATTAATACGACTGACGGATGTTATGTTGTATATTTCAGATTTCCTCAGAAAAAGTACAAATTTCTCAGCCGCTATTCTATACGATTTTTTTAAATTTACATATGTTATACAGAATTTCATGCTCTTTAATCTAGTATAAGTCACCAGAATGGCATAGACCCATGAACGACGCAGGCAAGCTTTAAACAAATTGCGCCGCGGCGTCATTAAAACGACTGACGGCGGCTATGCTGTATATTTCAGATTTCCTCAGAAAAGGTACAATTTTCTCAGCCCCTATTCTATACGATTTTTTTTAATTTAAATATGTTATACAGAATTTCATGCTCTTTAATCTGCTATAAGTCACGAGAGTGGTATAGACCCATGAACGACGCAGGCAAGCTTTAAACAAATTGCGCCGCGGCGTCATTAAAACGACTGACGGCGGTTATGCTGTATATTTCAGATTTCCTCAGAAAAGCTACAATTTTCTCAGGCGCTATTGTATACGATTTTTTTAAATTTACATATGTTATACAGAATTTCATGCTCTTTAATCTAGTATAAGTCACCAGAGTGGCATAGACCCATGAACGACGCAGGCAAGCTTTAAACAAATTGCGCCGCGGCGTCATTAAAACGACTCACGGCGGTTATGCTGTATATTTCAGATTTCCTCAGAAAAGGTACAAATTTTCTCAGCCGCTATTGTATACGTTTTTTTTAATTTACATATGTTATACAGAATTTCATGCTCTTTAATCTGCTATAAGTCACCAGAGTGGCATAGACCCATGAACGACGCAGGCAAGCTTTAAACAAATTGCGCCGCGGCGTCATTAAAACGACTGACGGCGGTTATGCTGTATATTTCAGATTTCCTCAGAAAAGGTACAATTTTCTCAGCCGCTATTATATACGATTTTTTTTAATTTACATATGTTATACAGAATTTCATGCTCTATAATCTAGTATAAGTCACCAGAGTGGCATAGACCCATGAACGACGCAGGCAAGCTTTAAACAAATTGCGCCGCGGCGTCATTAAAACGACTGACGGCGGTTATGCTGTATATTTCAGATTTCCTCAGAAAAGCTACAATTTTCTCAGGCGCTATTGTATACGATTTTTTTAAATTTACATATGTTATACAGAATTTCATGCTCTTTAATCTAGTATAAGTCACCAGAGTGGCATAGACCCATGAACGACGCAGGCAAGCTTTAAACAAATTGCGCCGCGGCGTCATTAAAACGACTCACGGCGGTTATGCTGTATATTTCAGATTTCCTCAGAAAAGGTACAAATTTCTCAGCCGCTATTGTATACGTTTTTTTTAATTTACATATGTTATACAGAATTTCATGCTCTTTAATCTGCTATAAGTCACCAGAGTGGCATAGACCCATGAACGACGCAGGCAAGCTTTAAACAAATTGCGCCGCGGCGTCATTAAAACGACTGACGGCGGTTATGCTGTATATTTCAGATTTCCTCAGAAAAGGTACAATTTTCTCGGGCGCTATTGTATACGATTTTTTTTAATTTACATATGTTAAACAGAATTTCATGCTCTTTAATCTAGTATAAGTCCCCAGAGTGGCATAGACCCATGAAGGACGCTGGCAAGCTTTAAACAAATTGCGGCGCGGCGTTATTAATACGACTGACGGATGTTATGTTGTATATTTCAGATTTCCTCAGAAAAAGTACAAATTTCTCAGCCGCTATTCTATACGATTTTTTAAAATTTACATATGTTATACAGAATTTCATGCTCTTTAATCTAGTATAAGTCACCAGAGTGGCATAGACCCATGAACGACGCAGGCAAGCTTTAAACAAATTGCGCCGCGGCGTCATTAAAACGACTGACGGCGGTTATGCTGTATATTTCAGATTTCCTCAGAAAAGGTACAAATTTCTCAGCCGCTATTCTATACGATTTTTTTAAATTTACATATGTTATACAGAATTTCATGCTCTATAATCTAGTATAAGTCGCCAGAGTGGCATAGACCCATGAACGACGCAGGAAAGCTTTAAAAACAAATTGCGCCGCGGCGTCAATAATACGACTGACGGGGATTATATTGTATATTTCTTATTACATCAGATATAAACACAAATTTTCTCAGCCGCTATTCCATACGATTTTTTTAAAATTTACATATGTTATACAGAATTTCATGCTCTTTAATCTGGTATAAGTCACCAGAGTGGCATAGACCCATGAACGACGCAGGCAAGTTTTAAACAAATTGCGCCGCGGCGTCATTAAAACGACTGACGGCGGTTATGCTGTATATTTCAGATTTCCTCAGAAAAGGTACAAATTTCTCAGCCGCTATTCTATACGATTTTTTTAATTTACATGTTATACAGAATTTCATCCTCTATAATCTAGTACAAGTCGCCAGAGTGCAATATACCCATGAACGACGCAGGAAAGCTTTAAAAACAAATTGCGCCGCGGCGTCAATAATACGACTGACGGGGATTATATTGTATATTTCTTACTACATCAGATATAAACACAAATTTTTCAGCCGCTATTCCATACGATTTTTTTAAATTTACATATGTTATACAGAATTTCATGCTCTTTAATCTGGTATAAGTCACCAGAGTGGCATAGACCCATGAACGACGCAGGGAAGCTTTAAACAAATTGCGCCGCGGCGTCAGTAAAACGACTGACGGCGGTTATGCTGTATATTTCAGATTTCCTCAGAAAAGGTACAATTTTCTCAGCCGCTATTCTATACGATTTTTTTTAATTTACATATGTTATACAGAATTTCATGCTCTATAATCTAGTACAAGTCGCCAGAGTGGCATAAACCCATGAACAACGCAGGAAAGCTTTAAAAACAAATTGCGCCGCGGCGTCAATAATACGACTGACGGGGATTATATTGTATATTTCTTATTACATCAGATATAAACACAAATTTCTCCGCCGCTATTCCATACGATTTTTTAAAATTTACATATGTTATACAGAATTTCATGCTCTTTAATCTGGTATAAGTCACCAGAGTGGCATAGACCCATGAACGACGCAGGCAAGCTTTAAACAAATTGCGCCGCCGCGTCATTAAAACGACTGACGGCGGTTATGCTGTATATTTCAGATTTCCTCAGAAAAGGTACAATTTTCTCAGCCGCTATTATATACGATTTTTTTTAATTTACATATGTTATACAGAATTTCATGCTCTATAATCTAGTATAAGTCACCAGAGTGGCATAGACCCATGAACGACGCAGGCAAGCTTTAAACAAATTGCGCCGCGGCGTCATTAAAACGACTGACGGCGGTTATGCTGTATATTTCAGATTTCCTCAGAAAAGCTACAATTTTCTCAGGCGCTATTGTATACGATTTTTTTAAATTTACATATGTTATACAGAATTTCATGCTCTTTAATCTAGTATAAGTCACCAGAGTGGCATAGACCCATGAACGACGCAGGCAAGCTTTAAACAAATTGCGCCGCGGCGTCATTAAAACGACTCACGGCGGTTATGCTGTATATTTCAGATTTCCTCAGAAAAGGTACAAATTTCTCAGCCGCTATTGTATACGTTTTTTTTAATTTACATATGTTATACAGAATTTCATGCTCTTTAATCTGCTATAAGTCACCAGAGTGGCATAGACCCATGAACGACGCAGGCAAGCTTTAAACAAATTGCGCCGCGGCGTCATTAAAACGACTGACGGCGGTTATGCTGTATATTTCAGATTTCCTCAGAAAAGCTACCATTTTTTAGGGCGCTATTGTATACGATTTTTTTAAATTTACATATGTTAAACAGAATTTCAGGCTCTTTAATCTAGTATAAGTCCCCAGAGTGGCATAGACCCATGAAGGACGCTGGCAAGCTTTAAACAAATTGCGGCGCGGCGTTATTAATACGACGACTGACGGATGTTATGTTGTATATTTCAGATTTCCTCAGAAAAAGTACAAATTTCTCAGCCGCTATTCTATACGATTTTTTTAAATTTACATATGTTATACAGAATTTCATGCTCTTTAATCTAGTATAAGTCACCAGAATGGCATAGACCCATGAACGACGCAGGCAAGCTTTAAACAAATTGCGCCGCGGCGTCATTAAAACGACTGACGGCGGCTATGCTGTATATTTCAGATTTCCTCAGAAAAGGTACAATTTTCTCAGCCCCTATTCTATACGATTTTTTTTAATTTAAATATGTTATACAGAATTTCATGCTCTTTAATCTGCTATAAGTCACGAGAGTGGCATAGACCCATGAACGACGCAGGCAAGCTTTAAACAAATTGCGCCGCGGCGTCATTAAAACGACTGACGGCGGTTATGCTGTATATTTCAGATTTCCTCAGAAAAGCTACAATTTTCTCAGGCGCTATTGTATACGATTTTTTTTAAATTTACATATGTTATACAGAATTTCATGCTCTTTAATCTAGTATAAGTCACCAGAGTGGCATAGACCCATGAACGACGCAGGCAAGCTTTAAACAAATTGCGCCGCGGCGTCATTAAAACGACTGACGGCGGTTATGCTGTATATTTCAGATTTCCTCAGAAAAGGTACAAATTTCTCAGCCGCTATTCTATACGATTTTTTTTAAATTTACATATGTTATACAGAATTTCATGCTCTTTAATCTAGTATAAGTCCCAAGAATGGCATAGACCCATGAACGACGCAGGCAAGCTTTAAACAAATTGCGGCGCGGCGTTATTAATACGACTGACGGATGTTATGTTGTATATTTCAGATTTCCTCAGAAAAAGTACAAATTTCTCAGCCGCTATTCTATACGATTTTTTTTAAATTTACATATGTTATACAGAATTTCATGCTCTTTAATCTAGTACAAGTCGCCAGAGTGGCATAGACCCATGAACGACGCAGGCAAGCTTTAAACAAATTGCGCCGCGGCGTCAATAATACGACTGACGGGGATTATGTTGTATATTTCTTACTACATCAGATATAAACACAAATTTTTCAGCCGCTATTCCATACGATTTTTTTTAATTTACATATGTTATACAGAATTTCATGCTCTTTAATCTGGTATAAGTCACCAGAGTGGCATAGACCCATGAACGACGCAGGGAAGCTTTAAACAAATTGCGCCGCGGCGTCAGTAAAAACGACTGACGGCGGTTATGCTGTATATTTCAGATTTCCTCAGAAAAGGTACAATTTTCTCAGCCGCTATTCTATACGATTTTTTTTAATTTACATATGTTATACAGAATTTCATGCTCTATAATCTAGTACAAGTCGCCAGAGTGGCATAGACCCATGAACGACGCAGGCAAGCTTTAAACAAATTGCGCCGCGGCGTCATTAAAACGACTCACGGCGGTTATGCTGTATATTTCAGATTTCCTCAGAAAAGGTACAAATTTCTCAGCCGCTATTCTATACGATTTTTTTTAATTTACATATGTTATACAGAATTTCATGCTCTTTAATCTGCTATAAGTCACCAGAGTGGCATAGACCCATGAACGACGCAGGCAAGCTTTAAACAAATTGCGCCGCGGCGTCATTAAAACGACTGACGGCGGTTATGCTGTATATTTCAGATTTCCTCAGAAAAGGTACAATTTTCTCAGGCGCTATTGTATACGATTTTTTTAAATTTAGATATGTTAAACAGAATTTCATGCTCTTTAATCTAGTATAAGTCCCCAGAGTGGCATAGACCCATGAAGGACGCTGGCAAGCTTTTAACAAATTGCGGCGCGGCGTTATTAATACGACTGACGGATGTTATGTTGTATATTTCAGATTTCCTCAGAAAAAGTACAAATTTCTCAGCCGCTATTCTATACGATTTTTTAAAATTTGGATATGTTATACAGAATTTCATGCTCTTTAATGTAGTATAAGTCACCAGAGTGGCATAGACCCATGAACGACGCAGGCAAGCTTTAAACAAATTGCGCCGCGGCGTCATTAAAACGACTGACGGCGGTTATGCTGTATATTTCAGATTTCCTCAGAAAAGGTACAAATTTCTCAGCCGCTATTCTATACGATTTTTTTTAATTTACATATGTTATACAGAATTTCATGCTCTATAATCTAGTATAAGTCGCCAGAGTGGCATAGACCCATGAACGACGCAGGAAAGCTTTAAAAACAAATTGCGCCGCGGCGTCAATAATACGACTGACGGGGATTATATTGCATATTTCTTATTACATCAGATATAAACACAAATTTTTCAGCCGCTATTCCATACGATTTTTTTAAATTTACATATGTTATACAGAATTTCATGCTCTTTAATCTGGTATAAGTCACCAGAGTGGCATAGACCCATGAACGACGCAGGGAAGCTTTAAACAAATTGCGCCGCGGCGTCAGTAAAACGACTGACGGCGGTTATGCTGTATATTTCAGATTTCCTCAGAAAAGGTACAATTTTCTCAGCCGCTATTCTATACGATTTTTTTTAATTTACATATGTTATACAGAATTTCATGCTCTATAATCTAGTACAAGTCGCCAGAGTGGCATAAACCCATGAACAACGCAGGAAAGCTTTAAAAACAAATTGCGCCGCGGCGTCAATAATACGACTGACGGGGATTATATTGTATATTTCTTATTACATCAGATATAAACACAAATTTCTCCGCCGCAATTCCATACGATTTTTTAAAATTTACATATGTTATACAGAATTTCATGCTCTTTAATCTGGTATAAGTCACCAGAGTGGCATAGACCCATGAACGACGCAGGCAAGCTTTAAACAAATTGCGCCGCCGCGTCATTAAAACGACTGACGGCGGTTATGCTGTATATTTCAGATTTCCTCAGAAAAGGTACAATTTTCTCAGCCGCTATTATATACGATTTTTTTTAATTTACATATGTTATACAGAATTTCATGCTCTATAATCTAGTATAAGTCACCAGAGTGGCATAGACCCATGAACGACGCAGGCAAGCTTTAAACAAATTGCGCCGCGGCGTCATTAAAACGACTGACGGCGGTTATGCTGTATATTTCAGATTTCCTCAGAAAAGCTACAATTTTCTCAGGCGCTATTGTATACGATTTTTTTAAATTTACATATGTTATACAGAATTTCATGCTCTTTAATCTAGTATAAGTCACCAGAGTGGCATAGACCCATGAACGACGCAGGCAAGCTTTAAACAAATTGCGCCGCGGCGTCATTAAAACGACTCACGGCGGTTATGCTGTATATTTCAGATTTCCTCAGAAAAGGTACAAATTTCTCAGCCGCTATTGTATACGTTTTTTTTAATCTACATATGTTATACAGAATTTCATGCTCTTTAATCTGCTATAAGTCACCAGAGTGGCATAGACCCATGAACGACGCAGGCAAGCTTTAAACAAATTGCGCCGCGGCGTCATTAAAACGACTGACGGCGGTTATGCTGTATATTTCAGATTTCCTCAGAAAAGGTACAATTTTCTCGGGCGCTATTGTATACGATTTTTTTTAATTTACATATGTTAAACAGAATTTCATGCTCTTTAATCTAGTATAAGTCCCCAGAGTGGCATAGACCCATGAAGGACGCTGACAAGCTTTAAACAAATTGCGGCGCGGCGTTATTAATACGACTGACGGATGTTATGTTGTATATTTCAGATTTCCTCAGAAAAAGTACAAATTTCTCAGCCGCTATTCTATACGATTTTTTTAAATTTACATATGTTATACAGAATTTCATGCTCTTTAATCTGGTATAAGTCACCAGAGTGGCATAGACCCATGAACGACGCAGGCAAGCTTTAAACAAATTGCGCCGCCGCGTCATTAAAACGACTGACGGCGGTTATGCTGTATATTTCAGATTTCCTCAGAAAAGGTACAATTTTCTCAGCCGCTATTATATACGATTTTTTTTAATTTACATATGTTATACAGAATTTCATGCTCTATAATCTAGTATAAGTCACCAGAGTGGCATAGACCCATGAACGACGCAGGCAAGCTTTAAACAAATTGCGCCGCGGCGTCATTAAAACGACTGACGGCGGTTATGCTGTATATTTCAGATTTCCTCAGAAAAGCTACAATTTTCTCAGGCGCTATTGTATACGATTTTTTTAAATTTACATATGTTATACAGAATTTCATGCTCTTTAATCTAGTATAAGTCACCAGAGTGGCATAGACCCATGAACGACGCAGGCAAGCTTTAAACAAATTGCGCCGCGGCGTCATTAAAACGACTCACGGCGGTTATGCTGTATATTTCAGATTTCCTCAGAAAAGGTACAAATTTCTCAGCCGCTATTGTATACGTTTTTTTTTAATTTACATATGTTATACAGAATTTCATGCTCTTTAATCTGCTATAAGTCACCAGAGTGGCATAGACCCATGAACGACGCAGGCAAGCTTTAAACAAATTGCGCCGCGGCGTCATTAAAACGACTGACGGCGGTTATGCTGTATATTTCAGATTTCCTCAGAAAAGGTACAATTTTCTCGGGCGCTATTGTATACGATTTTTTTTAATTTACATATGTTAAACAGAATTTCATGCTCTTTAATCTAGTATAAGTCCCCAGAGTGGCATAGACCCATGAAGGACGCTGGCAAGCTTTAAACAAATTGCGGCGCGGCGTTATTAATACGACTGACGGATGTTATGTTGTATATTTCAGATTTCCTCAGAAAAAGTACAAATTTCTCAGCCGCTATTCTATACGATTTTTTTAAATTTACATATGTTATACAGAATTTCATGCTCTTTAATCTAGTATAAGTCACCAGAGTGGCATAGACCCATGAACGACGCAGGCAAGCTTTAAACAAATTGCGCCGCGGCGTCATTAAAACGACTGACGGCGGTTATGCTGTATATTTCAGATTTCCTCAGAAAAGGTACAAATTTCTCAGCCGCTATTCTATACGATTTTTTTAAATTTACATATGTTATACAGAATTTCATGCTCTATAATCTAGTATAAGTCGCCAGAGTGGCATAGACCCATGAACGACGCAGGAAAGCTTTAAAAACAAATTGCGCCGCGGCGTCAATAATACGACTGACGGGGATTATATTGTATATTTCTTATTACATCAGATATAAACACAAATTTCTCAGCCGCTATTCCATACGATTTTTTAAAATTTACATATGTTATACAGAATTTCATGCTCTTTAATCTGGTATAAGTCACCAGAGTGGCATAGACCCATGAACGACGCAGGCAAGTTTTAAACAAATTGCGCCGCGGCGTCATTAAAAACGACTGACGGCGGTTATGCTGTATATTTCAGATTTCCTCAGAAAAGGTACAAATTTCTCAGCCGCTATTCTATACGATTTTTTTTAATTTACATATGTTATACAGAATTTCATCCTCTATAATCTAGTACAAGTCGCCAGAGTGCAATATACCCATGAACGACGCAGGAAAGCTTTAAAAACAAATTGCGCCGCGGCGTCAATAATACGACTGACGGGGATTATATTGTATATTTCTTACTACATCAGATATAAACACAAATTTTTCAGCCGCTATTTCATACGATTTTTTTAAATTTACATATGTTATACAGAATTTCATGCTCTTTAATCTGGTATAAGTCACCAGAGTGGCATAGACCCATGAACGACGCAGGGAAGCTTTAAACAAATTGCGCCGCGGCGTCAGTAAAACGACTGACGGCGGTTATGCTGTATATTTCAGATTTCCTCAGAAAAGGTACAATTTTCTCAGCCGCTATTCTATACGATTTTTTTTAATTTACATATGTTATACAGAATTTCATGCTCTATAATCTAGTACAAGTCGCCAGAGTGGCATAAACCCATGAACAACGCAGGAAAGCTTTAAAAACAAATTGCGCCGCGGCGTCAATAATACGACTGACGGGGATTATATTGTATATTTCTTATTACATCAGATATAAACACAAATTTCTCCGCCGCTATTCCATACGATTTTTTAAAATTTACATATGTTATACAGAATTTCATGCTCTTTAATCTGGTATAAGTCACCAGAGTGGCATAGACCCATGAACGACGCAGGCAAGCTTTAAACAAATTGCGCCGCCGCGTCATTAAAACGACTGACGGCGGTTATGCTGTATATTTCAGATTTCCTCAGAAAAGGTACAATTTTCTCAGCCGCTATTATATACGATTTTTTTTTAATTTACATATGTTATACAGAATTTCATGCTCTATAATCTAGTATAAGTCACCAGAGTGGCATAGACCCATGAAACGACGCAGGCAAGCTTTAAACAAATTGCGCCGCGGCGTCATTAAAACGACTGACGGCGGTTATGCTGTATATTTCAGATTTCCTCAGAAAAGCTACAATTTTCTCAGGCGCTATTGTATACGATTTTTTTAAATTTACATATGTTATACAGAATTTCATGCTCTTTAATCTAGTATAAGTCACCAGAGTGGCATAGACCCATGAACGACGCAGGCAAGCTTTAAACAAATTGCGCCGCGGCGTCATTAAAACGACTCACGGCGGTTATGCTGTATATTTCAGATTTCCTCAGAAAAGGTACAAATTTCTCAGCCGCTATTGTATACGTTTTTTTTAATTTACATATGTTATACAGAATTTCATGCTCTTTAATCTGCTATAAGTCACCAGAGTGGCATAGACCCATGAACGACGCAGGCAAGCTTTAAACAAATTGCGCCGCGGCGTCATTAAAACGACTGACGGCGGTTATGCTGTATATTTCAGATTTCCTCAGAAAAGCTACCATTTTTTCGGGCGCTATTGTATACGATTTTTTTAAATTTACATATGTTAAACAGAATTTCATGCTCTTTAATCTAGTATAAGTCCCCAGAGTGGCATAGACCCATGAAGGACGCTGGCAAGCTTTAAACAAATTGCGGCGCGGCGTTATTAATACGACTGACGGATGTTATGTTGTATATTTCAGATTTCCTCAGAAAAAGTACAAATTTCTCAGCCGCTATTCTATACGATTTTTTTAAATTTACATATGTTATACAGAATTTCATGCTCTTTAATCTAGTATAAGTCACCAGAATGGCATAGACCCATGAACGACGCAGGCAAGCTTTAAACAAATTGCGCCGCGGCGTCATTAAAACGACTGACGGCGGCTATGCTGTATATTTCAGATTTCCTCAGAAAAGGTACAAATTTTCTCAGCCCCTATTCTATACGATTTTTTTTAATTTAAATATGTTATACAGAATTTCATGCTCTTTAATCTGCTATAAGTCACGAGAGTGGCATAGACCCATGAACGACGCAGGCAAGCTTTAAACAAATTGCGCCGCGGCGTCATTAAAACGACTGACGGCGGTTATGCTGTATATTTCAGATTTCCTCAGAAAAGCTACAATTTTCTCAGGCGCTATTGTATACGATTTTTTTAAATTTACATATGTTATACAGAATTTCATGCTCTTTAATCTAGTATAAGTCACCAGAGTGGCATAGACCCATGAACGACGCAGGCAAGCTTTAAACAAATTGCGCCGCGGCGTCATTAAAACGACTCACGGCGGTTATGCTGTATATTTCAGATTTCCTCAGAAAAGGTACAAATTTCTCAGCCGCTATTGTATACGTTTTTTTTAATTTACATATGTTATACAGAATTTCATGCTCTTTAATCTGCTATAAGTCACCAGAGTGGCATAGACCCATGAACGACGCAGGCAAGCTTTAAACAAATTGCGCCGCGGCGTCATTAAAACGACTGACGGCGGTTATGCTGTATATTTCAGATTTCCTCAGAAAAGCTACCATTTTTTCGGGCGCTATTGTATACGATTTTTTTAAATTTACATATGTTAAACAGAATTTCATGCTCTTTAATCTAGTATAAGTCCCCAGAGTGGCATAGACCCATGAAGGACGCTGGCAAGCTTTAAACAAATTGCGGCGCAGCGTTATTAATACGACTGACGGATGTTATGTTGTATATTTCAGATTTCCTCAGAAAAAGTACAAATTTCTCAGCCGCTATTCTATACGATTTTTTTAAATTTACATATGTTATACAGAATTTCATGCTCTTTAATCTAGTATAAGTCACCAGAATGGCATAGACCCATGAACGACGCAGGCAAGCTTTAAACAAATTGCGCCGCGGCGTCATTAAAACGACTGACGGCGGCTATGCTGTATATTTCAGATTTCCTCAGAAAAGGTACAATTTTCTCAGCCCCTATTCTATACGATTTTTTTTAATTTAAATATGTTATACAGAATTTCATGCTCTTTAATCTGCTATAAGTCACGAGAGTGGCATAGACCCATGAACGACGCAGGCAAGCTTTAAACAAATTGCGCCGCGGCGTCATTAAAACGACTGACGGCGGTTATGCTGTATATTTCAGATTTCCTCAGAAAAGCTACAATTTTCTCAGGCGCTATTGTATACGATTTTTTTAAATTTACATATGTTATACAGAATTTCATGCTCTTTAATCTAGTATAAGTCACCAGAGTGGCATAGACCCATGAACGACGCAGGCAAGCTTTAAACAAATTGCGCCGCGGCGTCATTAAAACGACTCACGGCGGTTATGCTGTATATTTCAGATTTCCTCAGAAAAGGTACAAATTTCTCAGCCGCTATTGTATACGTTTTTTTTAATTTACATATGTTATACAGAATTTCATGCTCTTTAATCTGCTATAAGTCACCAGAGTGGCATAGACCCATGAACGACGCAGGCAAGCTTTAAACAAATTGCGCCGCGGCGTCATTAAAACGACTGACGGCGGTTATGCTGTATATTTCAGATTTCCTCAGAAAAGGTACAATTTTCTCAGCCGCTATTATATACGATTTTTTTTAATTTACATATGTTATACAGAATTTCATGCTCTATAATCTAGTATAAGTCACCAGAGTGGCATAGACCCATGAACGACGCAGGCAAGCTTTAAACAAATTGCGCCGCGGCGTCATTAAAACGACTGACGGCGGTTATGCTGTATATTTCAGAT
Source organism: Paragorgia papillata (assembly GCA_035771165.1). Lineage (NCBI taxonomy): Eukaryota > Metazoa > Cnidaria > Anthozoa > Scleralcyonacea > Coralliidae > Paragorgia > Paragorgia papillata. The sequence continues at coordinate 714,024 of JAWNZC010000155.1, forward strand.
TTCCTCAGAAAAGCTACAATTTTCTCAGGCGCTATTGTATACGATTTTTTTAAATTTACATATGTTATACAGAATTTCATGCTCTTTAATCTAGTATAAGTCACCAGAGTGGCATAGACCCATGAACGACGCAGGCAAGCTTTAAACAAATTGCGCCGCGGCGTCATTAAAACGACTCACGGCGGTTATGCTGTATATTTCAGATTTCCTCAGAAAAGGTACAAATTTCTCAGCCGCTATTGTATACGTTTTTTTTAAATTTACATATGTTATACAGAATTTCATGCTCTTTAATCTGCTATAAGTCACCAGAGTGGCATAGACCCATGAACGACGCAGGCAAGCTTTAAACAAATTGCGCCGCGGCGTCATTAAAACGACTGACGGCGGTTATGCTGTATATTTCAGATTTCCTCAGAAAAGGTACAATTTTCTCGGGCGCTATTGTATACGATTTTTTTTAATTTACATATGTTAAACAGAATTTCATGCTCTTTAATCTAGTATAAGTCCCCAGAGTGGCATAGACCCATGAAGGACGCTGGCAAGCTTTAAACAAATTGCGGCGCGGCGTTATTAATACGACTGACGGATGTTATGTTGTATATTTCAGATTTCCTCAGAAAAAGTACAAATTTCTCAGCCGCTATTCTATACGATTTTTTTAATTTACATATGTTATACAGAATTTCATGCTCTTTAATCTAGTATAAGTCACCAGAGTGGCATAGACCCATGAACGACGCAGGCAAGCTTTAAACAAATTGCGCCGCGGCGTCATTAAAACGACTGACGGCGGTTATGCTGTATATTTCAGATTTCCTCAGAAAAGGTACAAATTTCTCAGCCGCTATTCTATACGATTTTTTTAAATTTACATATGTTATACAGAATTTCATGCTCTATAATCTAGTATAAGTCGCCAGAGTGGCATAGACCCATGAACGACGCAGGAAAGCTTTAAAAACAAATTGCGCCGCGGCGTCAATAATACGACTGACGGGGATTATATTGTATATTTCTTATTACATCAGATATAAACACAAATTTCTCAGCCGCTATTCCATACGATTTTTTAAAATTTACATATGTTATACAGAATTTCATGCTCTTTAATCTGGTATAAGTCACCAGAGTGGCATAGACCCATGAACGACGCAGGCAAGTTTTAAACAAATTGCGCCGCGGCGTCATTAAAACGACTGACGGCGGTTATGCTGTATATTTCAGATTTCCTCAGAAAAGGTACAAATTTCTCAGCCGCTATTCTATACGATTTTTTTTAATTTACATATGTTATACAGAATTTCATCCTCTATAATCTAGTACAAGTCGCCAGAGTGCAATATACCCATGAACGACGCAGGAAAGCTTTAAAAACAAATTGCGCCGCGGCGTCAATAATACGACTGACGGGGATTATATTGTATATTTCTTACTACATCAGATATATAAACACAAATTTTTCAGCCGCTATTCCATACGATTTTTTTAAATTTACATATGTTATACAGAATTTCATGCTCTTTAATCTGGTATAAGTCACCAGAGTGGCATAGACCCATGAACGACGCAGGGAAGCTTTAAACAAATTGCGCCGCGGCGTCAGTAAAACGACTGACGGCGGTTATGCTGTATATTTCAGATTTCCTCAGAAAAGGTACAAATTTTCTCAGCCGCTATTCTATACGATTTTTTTTAATTTACATATGTTATACAGAATTTCATGCTCTATAATCTAGTACAAGTCGCCAGAGTGGCATAAACCCATGAACAACGCAGGAAAGCTTTAAAAACAAATTGCGCCGCGGCGTCAATAATACGACTGACGGGGATTATATTGTATATTTCTTATTACATCAGATATAAACACAAATTTCTCCGCCGCTATTCCATACGATTTTTTAAAATTTACATATGTTATACAGAATTTCATGCTCTTTAATCTGGTATAAGTCACCAGAGTGGCATAGACCCATGAACGACGCAGGCAAGCTTTAAACAAATTGCGCCGCCGCGTCATTAAAACGACTGACGGCGGTTATGCTGTATATTTCAGATTTCCTCAGAAAAGGTACAATTTTCTCAGCCGCTATTATATACGATTTTTTTTAATTTACATATGTTATACAGAATTTCATGCTCTATAATCTAGTATAAGTCACCAGAGTGGCATAGACCCATGAACGACGCAGGCAAGCTTTAAACAAATTGCGCCGCGGCGTCATTAAAACGACTGACGGCGGTTATGCTGTATATTTCAGATTTCCTCAGAAAAGCTACAATTTTCTCAGGCGCTATTGTATACGATTTTTTTAAATTTACATATGTTATACAGAATTTCATGCTCTTTAATCTAGTATAAGTCACCAGAGTGGCATAGACCCATGAACGACGCAGGCAAGCTTTAAACAAATTGCGCCGCGGCGTCATTAAAACGACTCACGGCGGTTATGCTGTATATTTCAGATTTCCTCAGAAAAGGTACAAATTTCTCAGCCGCTATTCTATACGATTTTTTTTAATTTACATATGTTATACAGAATTTCATGCTCTTTAATCTGCTATAAGTCACCAGAGTGGCATAGACCCATGAACGACGCAGGCAAGCTTTAAACAAATTGCGCCGCGGCGTCATTAAAACGACTGACGGCGGTTATGCTGTATATTTCAGATTTCCTCAGAAAAGCTACCATTTTTTAGGGCGCTATTGTATACGATTTTTTTAAATTTACATATGTTAAACAGAATTTCAGGCTCTTTAATCTAGTATAAGTCCCCAGAGTGGCATAGACCCATGAAGGACGCTGGCAAGCTTTAAACAAATTGCGGCGCGGCGTTATTAATACGACTGACGGATGTTATGTTGTATATTTCAGATTTCCTCAGAAAAAGTACAAATTTCTCAGCCGCTATTCTATACGATTTTTTTAAATTTACATATGTTATACAGAATTTCATGCTCTTTAATCTAGTATAAGTCACCAGAATGGCATAGACCCATGAACGACGCAGGCAAGCTTTAAACAAATTGCGCCGCGGCGTCATTAAAACGACTGACGGCGGCTATGCTGTATATTTCAGATTTCCTCAGAAAAGGTACAATTTTCTCAGCCCCTATTCTATACGATTTTTTTTAATTTAAATATGTTATACAGAATTTCATGCTCTTTAATCTATAAGTCACGAGAGTGGCATAGACCCATGAACGACGCAGGCAAGCTTTAAACAAATTGCGCCGCGGCGTCATTAAAACGACTGACGGCGGTTATGCTGTATATTTCAGATTTCCTCAGAAAAGCTACAATTTTCTCAGGCGCTATTGTATACGATTTTTTTAAATTTACATATGTTATACAGAATTTCATGCTCTTTAATCTAGTATAAGTCACCAGAGTGGCATAGACCCATGAACGACGCAGGCAAGCTTTAAACAAATTGCGCCGCGGCGTCATTAAAACGACTCACGGCGGTTATGCTGTATATTTCAGATTTCCTCAGAAAAGCTACAATTTTCTCAGGCGCTATTGTATACGATTTTTTTAAATTTACATATGTTATACAGAATTTCATGCTCTTTAATCTAGTATAAGTCACCAGAGTGGCATAGACCCATGAACGACGCAGGCAAGCTTTAAACAAATTGCGCCGCGGCGTCATTAAAACGACTCACGGCGGTTATGCTGTATATTTCAGATTTCCTCAGAAAAGGTACAAATTTCTCAGCCGCTATTGTATACGTTTTTTTTAATTTACATATGTTATACAGAATTTCATGCTCTTTAATCTGCTATAAGTCACCAGAGTGGCATAGACCCATGAACGACGCAGGCAAGCTTTAAACAAATTGCGCCGCGGCGTCATTAAAACGACTGACGGCGGTTATGCTGTATATTTCAGATTTCCTCAGAAAAAGGTACAATTTTCTCGGGCGCTATTGTATACGATTTTTTTTAATTTACATATGTTAAACAGAATTTCATGCTCTTTAATCTAGTATAAGTCCCCAGAGTGGCATAGACCCATGAAGGACGCTGGCAAGCTTTAAACAAATTGCGGCGCGGCGTTATTAATACGACTGACGGATGTTATGTTGTATATTTCAGATTTCCTCAGAAAAAGTACAAATTTCTCAGCCGCTATTCTATACGATTTTTTTAAATTTACATATGTTATACAGAATTTCATCCTCTATAATCTAGTACAAGTCGCCAGAGTGCAATATACCCATGAACGACGCAGGAAAGCTTTAAAAACAAATTGCGCCGCGGCGTCAATAATACGACTGACGGGGATTATATTGTATATTTCTTACTACATCAGATATAAACACAAATTTTTCAGCCGCTATTCCATACGATTTTTTTAAATTTACATATGTTATACAGAATTTCATGCTCTTTAATCTGGTATAAGTCACCAGAGTGGCATAGACCCATGAACGACGCAGGGAAGCTTTAAACAAATTGCGCCGCGGCGTCAGTAAAACGACTGACGGCGGTTATGCTGTATATTTCACATTTCCTCAGAAAAGGTACAATTTTCTCAGCCGCTATTCTATACGATTTTTTTTAATTTACATATGTTATACAGAATTTCATGCTCTCTATAATCTAGTACAAGTCGCCAGAGTGGCATAAACCCATGAACAACGCAGGAAAGCTTTAAAAACAAATTGCGCCGCGGCGTCAATAATACGACTGACGGGGATTATATTGTATATTTCTTATTACATCAGATATAAACACAAATTTCTCCGCCGCTATTCCATACGATTTTTTTAAAATTTACATATGTTATACAGAATTTCATGCTCTTTAATCTGGTATAAGTCACCAGAGTGGCATAGACCCATGAACGACGCAGGCAAGCTTTAAACAAATTGCGCCGCCGCGTCATTAAAACGACTGACGGCGGTTATGCTGTATATTTCAGATTTCCTCAGAAAAGGTACAATTTTCTCAGCCGCTATTATATACGATTTTTTTTAATTTACATATGTTATACAGAATTTCATGCTCTATAATCTAGTATAAGTCACCAGAGTGGCATAGACCCATGAACGACGCAGGCAAGCTTTAAACAAATTGCGCCGCGGCGTCATTAAAACGACTGACGGCGGTTATGCTGTATATTTCAGATTTCCTCAGAAAAGCTACAATTTTCTCAGGCGCTATTGTATACGATTTTTTTAAATTTACATATGTTATACAGAATTTCATGCTCTTTAATCTAGTATAAGTCACCAGAGTGGCATAGACCCATGAACGACGCAGGCAAGCTTTAAACAAATTGCGCCGCGGCGTCATTAAAACGACTCACGGCGGTTATGCTGTATATTTCAGATTTCCTCAGAAAAGGTACAAATTTCTCAGCCGCTATTGTATACGTTTTTTTAAATTTACATATGTTATACAGAATTTCATGCTCTTTAATCTGCTATAAGTCACCAGAGTGGCATAGACCCATGAACGACGCAGGCAAGCTTTAAACAAATTGCGCCGCGGCGTCATTAAAACGACTGACGGCGGTTATGCTGTATATTTCAGATTTCCTCAGAAAAGCTACCATTTTTTTCGGCGCTATTGTATACGATTTTTTTTAAATTTACATATGTTATACAGAATTTCATGCTCTTTAATCTTGTATAAGTCACCAGAGTGGCATAGACCCATGAACGACGCAGGCAAGCTTTAAACAAATTGCGCCGCGGCGTCATTAAAACGACTCACGGCGGTTATGCTGTATATTTCAGATTTCCTCAGAAAAGGTACAAATTTCTCAGCCGCTATTGTATACGATTTTTTTTAATTTACATATGTTATACAGAATTTCATGCTCTTTAATCTGCTATAAGTCACCAGAGTGGCATAGACCCATGAACGACGCAGGCAAGCTTTAAACAAATTGCGCCGCGGCGTCATTAAAACGACTGACGGCGGTTATGCTGTATATTTCAGATTTCCTCAGAAAAGGTACAATTTTCTCGGGCGCTATTGTATACGATTTTTTTTAATTTACATATGTTAAACAGAATTTCATGCTCTTTAATCTAGTATAAGTCCCCAGAGTGGCATAGACCCATGAAGGACGCTGGCAAGCTTTAAACAAATTGCGGCGCGGCGTTATTAATACGACTGACGGATGTTATGTTGTATATTTCAGATTTCCTCAGAAAAGTACAAATTTCTCAGCCGCTATTCTATACGATTTTTTTAAATTTACATATGTTATACAGAATTTCATCCTCTATAATCTAGTACAAGTCGCCAGAGTGCAATATACCCATGAACGACGCAGGAAAGCTTTAAAAACAAATTGCGCCGCGGCGTCAATAATACGACTGACGGGGATTATATTGTATATTTCTTACTACATCAGATATAAACACAAATTTTTCAGCCGCTATTCCATACGATTTTTTTAAATTTACATATGTTATACAGAATTTCATGCTCTTTAATCTGGTATAAGTCACCAGAGTGGCATAGACCCATGAACGACGCAGGGAAGCTTTAAACAAATTGCGCCGCGGCGTCATTAAAACGACTGACGGCGGTTATGCTGTATATTTCAGATTTCCTCAGAAAAGGTACAAATTTCTCAGCCGCTATTCTATACGATTTTTTTTAATTTACATATGTTATACAGAATTTCATGCTCTATAATCTAGTACAAGTCGCCAGAGTGGCATAAACCCATGAACAACGCAGGAAAGCTTTAAAAACAAATTGCGCCGCGGCGTCAATAATACGACTGACGGGGATTATATTGTATATTTCTTATTACATCAGATATAAACACAAATTTCTCCGCCGCTATTCCATACGATTTTTTAAAATTTACATATGTTATACAGAATTTCATGCTCTTTAATCTGGTATAAGTCACCAGAGTGGCATAGACCCATGAACGACGCAGGCAAGCTTTAAACAAATTGCGCCGCCGCGTCATTAAAACGACTGACGGCGGTTATGCTGTATATTTCAGATTTCCTCAGAAAAGGTACAATTTTCTCAGCCGCTATTATACGATTTTTTTTAATTTACATATGTTATACAGAATTTCATGCTCTATAATCTAGTATAAGTCACCAGAGTGGCATAGACCCATGAACGACGCAGGCAAGCTTTAAACAAATTGCGCCGCGGCGTCATTAAAACGACTGACGGCGGTTATGCTGTATATTTCAGATTTCCTCAGAAAAGCTACAATTTTCTCAGGCGCTATTGTATACGATTTTTTTAAATTTACATATGTTATACAGAATTTCATGCTCTTTAATCTAGTATAAGTCACCAGAGTGGCATAGACCCATGAACGACGCAGGCAAGCTTTAAACAAATTGCGCCGCGGCGTCATTAAAACGACTCACGGCGGTTATGCTGTATATTTCAGATTTCCTCAGAAAAGGTACAAATTTCTCAGCCGCTATTGTATACGTTTTTTTTAATTTACATATGTTATACAGAATTTCATGCTCTTTAATCTGCTATAAGTCACCAGAGTGGCATAGACCCATGAACGACGCAGGCAAGCTTTAAACAAATTGCGCCGCGGCGTCATTAAAACGACTGACGGCGGTTATGCTGTATATTTCAGATTTCCTCAGAAAAGCTACCATTTTTTCGGCGCTATTGTATACGATTTTTTTAAATTTACATATGTTATACAGAATTTCATGCTCTTTAATCTAGTATAAGTCACCAGAGTGGCATAGACCCATGAACGACGCAGGCAAGCTTTAAACAAATTGCGCCGCGGCGTCATTAAAACGACTCACGGCGGTTATGCTGTATATTTCAGATTTCCTCAGAAAAGGTACAAATTTCTCAGCCGCTATTGTATACGTTTTTTTTAATTTACATATGTTATACAGAATTTCATGCTCTTTAATCTGCTATAAGTCACCAGAGTGGCATAGACCCATGAACGACGCAGGCAAGCTTTAAACAAATTGCGCCGCGGCGTCATTAAAACGACTGACGGCGGTTATGCTGTATATTTCAGATTTCCTCAGAAAAGGTACAATTTTCTCGGGCGCTATTGTATACGATTTTTTTTAATTTACATATGTTAAACAGAATTTCATGCTCTTTAATCTAGTATAAGTCCCCAGAGTGGCATAGACCCATGAACGACGCAGGCAAGCTTTAAACAAATTGCGGCGCGGCGTTCATTAATACGACTGACGGATGTTATGTTGTATATTTCAGATTTCCTCAGAAAAAGTACAAATTTCTCAGCCGCTATTCTATACGATTTTTTTAAATTTACATATGTTATACAGAATTTCATCCTCTATAATCTAGTACAAGTCGCCAGAGTGCAATATACCCATGAACGACGCAGGAAAGCTTTAAAAACAAATTGCGCCGCGGCGTCAATAATACGACTGACGGGGATTATATTGTATATTTCTTACTACATCAGATATAAACACAAATTTTTCAGCCGCTATTCCATACGATTTTTTTAAATTTACATATGTTATACAGAATTTCATGCTCTTTAATCTGGTATAAGTCACCAGAGTGGCATAGACCCATGAACGACGCAGGGAAGCTTTAAACAAATTGCGCCGCGGCGTCAGTAAAACGACTGACGGCGGTTATGCTGTATATTTCAGATTTCCTCAGAAAAGGTACAATTTTCTCAGCCGCTATTCTATACGATTTTTTTAAATTTACATATGTTATACAGAATTTCATGCTCTATAATCTAGTACAAGTCGCCAGAGTGGCATAAACCCATGAACGACGCAGGAAAGCTTTAAAAACAAATTGCGCCGCGGCGTCAATAATACGACTGACGGGGATTATATTGTATATTTCTTATTACATCAGATATAAACACAAATTTCTCCGCCGCTATTCCATACGATTTTTTAAAATTTACATATGTTATACAGAATTTCATGCTCTTTAATCTGGTATAAGTCACCAGAGTGGCATAGACCCATGAACGACGCAGGCAAGCTTTAAACAAATTGCGCCGCCGCGTCATTAAAACGACTGACGGCGGTTATGCTGTATATTTCAGATTTCCTCAGAAAAGGTACAATTTTCTCAACCGCTATTATATACGATTTTTTTTAATTTACATATGTTATACAGAATTTCATGCTCTATAATCTAGTATAAGTCACCAGAGTGGCATAGACCCATGAACGACGCAGGCAAGCTTTAAACAAATTGCGCCGCGGCGTCATTAAAACGACTCACGGCGGTTATGCTGTATATTTCAGATTTCCTCAGAAAAGGTAGAAATTTCTCAGCCGCTATTGTATACGTTTTTTTTAATTTACATATGTTATACAGAATTTCATGCTCTTTAATCTGCTATAGGTCACCAGAGTGGCATAGACCCATGAACGACGCAGGCAAGCTTTAAACAAATTGCGCCGCGGCGTCATTAAAACGACTGACGGCGGTTATGCTGTATATTTCAGATTTCCTCAGAAAAGCTACCATTTTTTCGGCGCTATTGTATACGATTTTTTTTAATTTACATATGTTAAACAGAATTTCATGCTCTTTAATCTAGTATAAGTCACCAGAATGGCATAGACCCATGAACGACGCAGGCAAGCTTTAAACAAATTGCGCCGCGGCGTCATTAAAACGACTGACGGCGGCTATGCTGTATATTTCAGATTTCCTCAGAAAAGGTACAATTTTCTCAGCCCCTATTCTATACGATTTTTTTTAATTTAAATATGTTATACAGAATTTCATGCTCTTTAATCTGCTATAAGTCACGAGAGTGGCATAGACCCATGAACGACGCAGGCAAGCTTTAAACAAATTGCGCCGCGGCGTCATTAAAACGACTGACGGCGGTTATGCTGTATATTTCAGATTTCCTCAGAAAAGCTACAATTTTCTCAGGCGCTATTGTATACGATTTTTTTAAAATTTACATATGTTATACAGAATTTCATGCTCTTTAATCTAGTATAAGTCACCAGAGTGGCATAGACCCATGAACGACGCAGGCAAGCTTTAAACAAATTGCGCCGCGGCGTCATTAAAACGACTCACGGCGGTTATGCTGTATATTTCAGATTTCCTCAGAAAAGGTACAAATTTCTCAGCCGCTATTGTATACGATTTTTTTTAATTTACATATGTTATACAGAATTTCATGCTCTTTAATCTGCTATAAGTCACCAGAGTGGCATAGACCCATGAACGACGCAGGCAAGCTTTAAACAAATTGCGCCGCGGCGTCATTAAAACGACTGACGGCGGTTATGCTGTATATTTCAGATTTCCTCAGAAAAGGTACAATTTTCTCGGGCGCTATTGTATACGATTTTTTTTAATTTACATATGTTAAACAGAATTTCATGCTCTTTAATCTAGTATAAGTCCCCAGAGTGGCATAGACCCATGAAGGACGCAGGCAAGCTTTAAACAAATTGCGGCGCGGCGTTATTAATACGACTGACGGATGTTATGTTGTATATTTCAGATTTCCTCAGAAAAAGTACAAATTTCTCAGCCGCTATTCTATACGATTTTTTTAAATTTACATATGTTATACAGAATTTCATGCTCTTTAATCTGGTATAAGTCACCAGAGTGGCATAGACCCATGAACGACGCAGGCAAGCTTTAAACAAATTGCGCCGCGGCGTCATTAAAACGACTGACGGCGGTTATGCTGTATATTTCAGATTTCCTCAGAAAAGGTACAATTTTCTCAGCCGCTATTATATACGATTTTTTTTAATTTACATATGTTATACAGAATTTCATGCTCTATAATCTAGTATAAGTCACCAGAGTGGCATAGACCCATGAACGACGCAGGCAAGCTTTAAACAAATTGCGCCGCGGCGTCATTAAAACGACTGACGGCGGTTATGCTGTATATTTCAGATTTCCTCAGAAAAGCTACAATTTTCTCAGGCCCTATTGTATACGATTTTTTTAAATTTACATATGTTATACAGAATTTCATGCTCTTTAATCTAGTATAAGTCACCAGAGTGGCATAGACCCATGAACGACGCAGGCAAGCTTTAAACAAATTGCGCCGCGGCGTCATTAAAACGACTCACGGCGGTTATGCTGTATATTTCAGATTTCCTCAGAAAAGGTACAAATTTCTCAGCCGCTATTGTATACGTTTTTTTTAATTTACATATGTTATACAGAATTTCATGCTCTTTAATCTGCTATAAGTCACCAGAGTGGCATAGACCCATGAACGACGCAGGCAAGCTTTAAACAAATTGCGCCGCGGCGTCATTAAAACGACTGACGGCGGTTATGCTGTATATTTCAGATTTCCTCAGAAAAGGTACAATTTTCTCGGGCGCTATTGTATACGATTTTTTTTAATTTACATATGTTAAACAGAATTTCATGCTCTTTAATCTAGTATAAGTCCCCAGAGTGGCATAGACCCATGAAGGACGCTGGCAAGCTTTAAACAAATTGCGGCGCGGCGTTATTAATACGACTGACGGATGTTATGTTGTATATTTCAGATTTCCTCAGAAAAAGTACAAATTTCTCAGCCGCTATTCTATACGATTTTTTTAAATTTACATATGTTATACAGAATTTCATGCTCTTTAATCTAGTATAAGTCACCAGAGTGGCATAGACCCATGAACGACGCAGGCAAGCTTTAAACAAATTGCGCCGCGGCGTCATTAAAACGACTGACGGCGGTTATGCTGTATATTTCAGATTTCCTCAGAAAAGGTACAAATTTCTCAGCCGCTATTCTATACGATTTTTTTAAATTTACATATGTTATACAGAATTTCATGCTCTATAATCTAGTATAAGTCGCCAGAGTGGCATAGACCCATGAACGACGCAGAAAAGCTTTAAAAACAAATTGCGCCGCGGCGTCAATAATACGACTGACGGGGATTATATTGTATATTTCTTATTACATCAGATATAAACACAAATTTCTCAGCCGCTATTCCATACGATTTTTTAAAATTTACATATGTTATACAGAATTTCATGCTCTTTAATCTGGTATAAGCCACCAGAGTGGCATAGACCCATGAACGACGCAGGCAAGCTTTAAACAAATTGCGCCGCCGCGTCATTAAAACGACTGACGGCGGTTATGCTGTATATTTCAGATTTCCTCAGAAAAGGTACAAATTTCTCAGCCGCTATTCTATACGATTTTTTTTAATTTACATATGTTATACAGAATTTCATCCTCTATAATCTAGTACAAGTCGCCAGAGTGGCATAAACCCATGAACAACGCAGGAAAGCTTTAAAAACAAATTGCGCCGCGGCGTCAATAATACGACTGACGGGGATTATATTGTATATTTCTTATTACATCAGATATAAACACAAATTTCTCCGCCGCTATTCCATACGATTTTTTTAAAATTTACATATGTTATACAGAATTTCATGCTCTTTAATCTGGTATAAGTCACCAGAGTGGCATAGACCCATGAACGACGCAGGCAAGCTTTAAACAAATTGCGCCGCCGCGTCATTAAAACGACTGACGGCGGTTATGCTGTATATTTCAGATTTCCTCAGAAAAGGTACAATTTTCTCAGCCGCTATTATATACGATTTTTTTTAATTTACATATGTTATACAGAATTTCATGCTCTATAATCTAGTATAAGTCACCAGAGTGGCATAGACCCATGAACGACGCAGGCAAGCTTTAAACAAATTGCGCCGCGGCGTCATTAAAACGACTGACGGCGGTTATGCTGTATATTTCAGATTTCCTCAGAAAAGCTACAATTTTCTCAGGCGCTATTGTATACGATTTTTTTAAATTTACATATGTTATACAGAATTTCATGCTCTTTAATCTAGTATAAGTCACCAGAGTGGCATAGACCCATGAACGACGCAGGCAAGCTTTAAACAAATTGCGCCGCGGCGTCATTAAAACGACTCACGGCGGTTATGCTGTATATTTCAGATTTCCTCAGAAAAGGTACAAATTTCTCAGCCGCTATTGTATACGATTTTTTTAATTTACATATGTTATACAGAATTTCATGCTCTTTAATCTGCTATAAGTCACCAGAGTGGCATAGACCCATGAACGACGCAGGCAAGCTTTAAACAAATTGCGCCGCGGCGTCATTAAAACGACTGACGGCGGTTATGCTGTATATTTCAGATTTCCTCAGAAAAGCTACCATTTTTTTCGGGCGCTATTGTATACGATTTTTTTAAATTTACATATGTTAAACAGAATTTCATGCTCTTTAATCTAGTATAAGTCCCCAGAGTGGCATAGACCCATGAAGGACGCTGGCAAGCTTTAAACAAATTGCGGCGCGGCGTTATTAATACGACTGACGGATGTTATGTTGTATATTTCAGATTTCCTCAGAAAAAGTACAAATTTCTCAGCCGCTATTCTATACGATTTTTTTAAATTTACATATGTTATACAGAATTTCATGCTCTTTAATCTAGTATAAGTCACCAGAATGGCATAGACCCATGAACGACGCAGGCAAGCTTTAAACAAATTGCGCCGCGGCGTCATTAAAACGACTGACGGCGGCTATGCTGTATATTTCAGATTTCCTCAGAAAAGCTACAATTTTCTCAGGCGTTATTGTATACGATTTTTTTAAATTTACATATGTTATACAGAATTTCATGCTCTTTAATCTAGTATAAGTCACCAGAGTGGCATAGACCCATGAACGACGCAGGCAAGCTTTAAACAAATTGCGCCGCGGCGTCATTAAAACGACTCACGGCGGTTATGCTGTATATTTCAGATTTCCTCAGAAAAGGTACAAATTTCTCAGCCGCTATTGTATACGATTTTTTTTAAATTTACATATGTTATACAGAATTTCATGCTCTTTAATCTGCTATAAGTCACCAGAGTGGCATAGACCCATGAACGACGCAGGCAAGCTTTAAACAAATTGCGCCGCGGCGTCATTAAAACGACTGACGGCGGTTATGCTGTATATTTCAGATTTCCTCAGAAAAGGTACAATTTTCTCGGGCGCTATTGTATACGATTTTTTTTAAATTTACATATGTTATACAGAATTTCATGCTCTTTAATCTAGTATAAGTCCCCAGAGTGGCATAGACCCATGAACGACGCAGGCAAGCTTTAAACAAATTGCGGCGCGGCGTTATTAATACGACTGACGGATGTTATGTTGTATATTTCAGATTTCCTCAGAAAAAGTACAAATTTCTCAGCCGCTATTCTATACGATTTTTTTAAATTTACATATGTTATACAGAATTTCATGCTCTTTAATCTAGTATAAGTCACCAGAGTGGCATAGACCCATGAACGACGCAGGCAAGCTTTAAACAAATTGCGCCGCGGCGTCATTAAAACGACTGACGGCGGTTATGCTGTATATTTCAGATTTCCTCAGAAAAGGTACAAATTTCTCAGCCGCTATTCTATACGATTTTTTTAAATTTACATATGTTATACAGAATTTCATGCTCTATAATCTAGTATAAGTCGCCAGAGTGGCATAGACCCATGAACGACGCAGGAAAGCTTTAAAAACAAATTGCGCCGCGGCGTCAATAATACGACTGACGGGGATTATATTGTATATTTCTTATTACATCAGATATAAACACAAATTTCTCAGCCGCTATTCCATACGATTTTTTTAAATTTACATATGTTATACAGAATTTCATGCTCTTTAATCTGGTATAAGTCACCAGAGTGGCATAGACCCATGAACGACGCAGGCAAGCTTTAAACAAATTGCGCCGCGGCGTCATTAAAACGACTGACGGCGGTTATGCTGTATATTTCAGATTTCCTCAGAAAAGGTACAAATTTCTCAGCCGCTATTCTATACGATTTTTTTTAATTTACATATGTTATACAGAATTTCATCCTCTATAATCTAGTACAAGTCGCCAGAGTGCAATATACCCATGAACGACGCAGGAAAGCTTTAAAAACAAATTGCGCCGCGGCGTCAATAATACGACTGACGGGGATTATATTGTATATTTCTTACTACATCAGATATAAACACAAATTTTTCAGCCGCTATTCCATACGATTTTTTGAAATTTACATCTGTTATACAGAATTTCATGCTCTTTAATCTGGTATAAGTCACCAGAGTGGCATAGACCCATGAACGACGCAGGGAAGCTTTAAACAAATTGCGCCGCGGCGTCAGTAAAACGACTGACGGCGGTTATGCTGTATATTTTAGATTTCCTCAGAAAAGGTACAATTTTCTCAGCCGCTATTATATACGATTTTTTTTAATTTACATATGTTATACAGAATTTCATGCTCTATAATCTAGTATAAGTCACCAGAGTGGCATAGACCCATGAACGACGCAGGCAAGCTTTAAACAAATTGCGCCGCGGCGTCATTAAAACGACTGACGGCGGTTATGCTGTATATTTCAGATTTCCTCAGAAAAGCTACAATTTTCTCAGGCGCTATTGTATACGATTTTTTTAAATTTACATATGTTATACAGAATTTCATGCTCTTTAATCTAGTATAAGTCACCAGAGTGGCATAGACCCATGAACGACGCAGGCAAGCTTTAAACAAATTGCGCCGCGGCGTCATTAAAACGACTCACGGCGGTTATGCTGTATATTTCAGATTTCCTCAGAAAAGGTACAAATTTCTCAGCCGCTATTGTATACGTTTTTTTTAATTTACATATGTTATACAGAATTTCATGCTCTTTAATCTGCTATAAGTCACCAGAGTGGCATAGACCCATGAACGACGCAGGCAAGCTTTAAACAAATTGCGCCGCGGCGTCATTAAAACGACTGACGGCGGTTATGCTGTATATTTCAGATTTCCTCAGAAAAGGTACCATTTTTTCGGGCGCTATTGTATACGATTTTTTTTAATTTACATATGTTAAACAGAATTTCATGCTCTTTAATCTACTATAAGTCCCCAGAGTGGCATAGACCCATGAAGGACGCTGGCAAGCTTTAAACAAATTGCGGCGCGGCGTTATTAATACGACTGACGGATGTTATGTTGTATATTTCAGATTTCCTCAGAAAAAGTACAAATTTCTCAGCCGCTATTCTATACGATTTTTTTAAATTTACATATGTTATACAGAATTTCATGCTCTTTAATCTAGTATAAGTCACCAGAGTGGCATAGACCCATGAACGACGCAGGCAAGCTTTAAACAAATTGCGCCGCGGCGTCATTAAAACGACTGACGGCGGTTATGCTGTATATTTCAGATTTCCTCAGAAAAGGTACAAATTTCTCAGCCCCTATTCTATACGATTTTTTTTAATTTAAATATGTTATACAGAATTTCATGCTCTTTAATCTGCTATAAGTCACCAGAGTGGCATAGACCCATGAACGACGCAGGCAAGCTTTAAACAAATTGCGCCGCGGCGTCATTAAAACGACTGACGGCGGTTATGCTGTATATTTCAGATTTCCTCAGAAAAGGTACAATTTTCTCAGGCGCTATTGTATACGATTTTTTAAAATTTAGATATGTTAAACAGAATTTCATGCTCTTTAATCTGGTATAAGTCCCCAGAGTGGCATAGACCCACGAACGACGCGGCCAAGCTTTAAAGAAATTGCGGCGCGGCGTTATTAATACGACTGACGGATGTTATGTTGTATATTTCAGATTTCCTCAGAAAAAGTACAAATTTCTCAGCCGCTATTCCATACGATTTTTTTAAATTTACATATGTTATACAGAATTTCATGCTCTTTAATCTAGTAGAAGTCACCAGAGTGGCATAGACCCATGAACGACGCAGGCAAGCTTTAAACAAATTGCGCCGCGGCGTCATTAAAACGACTGACGGCGGTTATACTTTATATTTCAGATTTCCTCAGAAAAGGTACAAATTTCTCAGCCGCTATTCTATACGATTTTTTTTAATTTACATATGTTATACAGAATTTCATGCTCTTTAATCTGGTATAAGTCACCAGAGTGGCATAGACCCATGAACGACGCAGGCAAGCTTTAAACAAATTGCGTCGCGGCGTCATTAAAACGACTGACGGCGGTTATGGTGTATATTTCAGATTTCCTCAGAAAAGGTACAAATTTCTCAGCCGCTATTCTATACGATTTTTTTTAATTTACATATGTTATACAGAATTTCATGCTCTATAATCTAGTATAAGTCGCCAGAGTGGCATAGACCCATGAACGACGCAGGAAAGCTTTAAAAACAAATTGCGCCGCGGCGTCAATAATACGACTGACGGGGATTATATTGTATATTTCTTATTACATCAGATATAAACACAAATTTCTCAGCCGCTATTCCATACTATTTTTTTAAATTTACATATGTTATACAGAATTTCATGCTCTTTAATCTGGTATAAGTCACCAGAGTGGCATAGACCCATGAACGACGCAGGGAAGCTTTAAACAAATTGCGCCGCGGCGTGATTAAAACGACTGACGGCGGTTATGCTGTATATTTCAGATTTCCTCAGAAAAGGTACAATTTTCTCAGCCGCTATTCTATACGATTTTTTTTAATTTACATATGTTATACAGAATTTCATCCTCTATAATCTAGTACAAGTCGCCAGAGTGCAATATACCCATGAACGACGCAGGAAAGCTTTAAAAACAAATTGCGCCGCGGCGTCAATAATACGACTGACGGGGATTATATTGTATATTTCTTACTACATCAGATATAAACACAAATTTTTCAGCCGCTATTCCATACGATTTTTTTAAATTTACATATGTTATACAGAATTTCATGCTCTTTAATCTGGTATAAGTCACCAGAGTGGCATAGACCCATGAACGACGCAGGGAAGCTTTAAACAAATTGCGCCGCGGCGTCAGTAAAACGACTGACGGCGGTTATGCTGTATATTTCAGATTTCCTCAGAAAAGGTACAATTTTCTCAGCCGCTATTCTATACGATTTTTTTTTAATTTACATATGTTATACAGAATTTCATGCTCTATAATCTAGTAGAAGTCGCCAGAGTGGCATAAACCCATGAACAACGCAGGAAAGCTTTAAAAACAAATTGCGCCGCGGCGTCAATAATACGACTGACGGGGATTATATTGTATATTTCTTATTACATCAGATATAAACACAAATTTCTCCGCCGCTATTCCATACGATTTTTTAAAATTTACATCTGTTATACAGAATTTCATGCTCTTTAATCTGGTATAAGTCACCAGAGTGGCATAGACCCATGAACGACGCAGGCAAGCTTTAAACAAATTGCGCCGCCGCGTCATTAAAACGACTGACGGCGGTTATGCTGTATATTTCAGATTTCCTCAGAAAAGGTACAATTTTCTCAGCCGCTATTATATACGATTTTTTTTAATTTACATATGTTATACAGAATTTCATGCTCTATAATCTAGTATAAGTCACCAGAGTGGCATAGACCCATGAACGACGCAGGCAAGCTTTAAACAAATTGCGCCGCGGCGTCATTAAAACGACTGACGGCGGTTATGCTGTATATTTCAGATTTCCTCAGAAAAGCTACAATTTTCTCAGGCGCTATTGTATACGATTTTTTTAAATTTACATATGTTATACAGAATTTCATGCTCTTTAATCTAGTATAAGTCACCAGAGTGGCATAGACCCATGAACGACGCAGGCAAGCTTTAAACAAATTGCGCCGCGGCGTCATTAAAACGACTCACGGCGGTTATGCTGTATATTTCAGATTTCCTCAGAAAAGGTACAAATTTCTCAGCCGCTATTGTATACGTTTTTTTTTAATTTACATATGTTATACAGAATTTCATGCTCTTTAATCTGCTATAAGTCACCAGAGTGGCATAGACCCATGAACGACGCAGGCAAGCTTTAAACAAATTGCGCCGCGGCGTCATTAAAACGACTGACGGCGGTTATGCTGTATATTTCAGATTTCCTCAGAAAAGGTACCATTTTTTCGGGCGCTATTGTATACGATTTTTTTAAATTTACATATGTTAAACAGAATTTCATGCTCTTTAATCTACTATAAGTCCCCAGAGTGGCATAGACCCATGAAGGACGCTGGCAAGCTTTAAACAAATTGCGGCGCGGCGTTATTAATACGACTGACGGATGTTATGTTGTATATTTCAGATTTCCTCAGAAAAAGTACAAATTTCTCAGCCGCTATTCCATACGATTTTTTTAAATTTACATATGTTATACAGAATTTCATGCTCTTTAATCTAGTATAAGTCACCAGAATGGCATAGACCCATGAACGACGCATGCAAGCTTTAAACAAATTGCGCCGCGGCGTCATTAAAACGACTGACGGCGGTTATGCTGTATATTTCAGATTTCCTCAGAAAAGGTACAAATTTCTCAGCCGCTATTCTATACGATTTTTTTTAATTTAAATATGTTATACAGAATTTCATGCTCTTTAATCTGCTATAAGTCACCAGAGTGGCATAGACCCATGAACGACGCAGGCAAGCTTTAAACAAATTGCGCCGCGGCGTCATTAAAACGACTGACGGCGGTTATGCTGTATATTTCAGATTTCCTCAGAAAAGGTACAATTTTCTCAGGCGCTATTGTATACGATTTTTTAAAATTTAGATATGTTAAACAGAATTTCATGCTCTTTAATCTGGTATAAGTCCCCAGAGTGGCATAGACCCACGAACGACGCGGCCAAGCTTTAAAGAAATTGCGGCGCGGCGTTATTAATACGACTGACGGATGTTATGTTGTATATTTCAGATTTCCTCAGAAAAAGTACAAATTTCTCAGCCGCTATTCGATACGATTTTTTTAAATTTACATATGTTATACAGAATTTCATGCTCTTTAATCTAGTAGAAGTTACCAGAGTGGCATAGACCCATGAACGACGCAGGCAAGCTTTAAACAAATTGCGCCGCGGCGTCATTAAAACGACTGACGGCGGTTATACTTTATATTTCAGATTTCCTCAGAAAAGGTACAAATTTCTCAGCCGCTATTCTATACGATTTTTTTTAATTTACATATGTTATACAGAATTTCATGCTCTTTAATCTGGTATAAGTCACCAGAGTGGCATAGACCCATGAACGACGCAGGCAAGCTTTAAACAAATTGCGTCGCGGCGTCATTAAAACGACTGACGGCGGTTATGGTGTATATTTCAGATTTCCTCAGAAAAGGTACAAATTTCTCAGCCGCTATTCTATACGATTTTTTTTAATTTACATATGTTATACAGAATTTCATGCTCTATAATCTAGTATAAGTCGCCAGAGTGGCATAGATCCATGAACGACGCAGGAAAGCTTTAAAAACAAATTGCGCCGCGGCGTCAATAATACGACTGACGGGGATTATATTGTATATTTCTTATTACATCAGATATAAACACAAATTTTTCAGCCGCTATTCCATACTATTTTTTTAAATTTACATATGTTATACAGAATTTCATGCTCTTTAATCTGGTATAAGTCACCAGAGTGGCATAGACCCATGAACGACGCAGGCAAACTTTAAACAAATTGCGCCGCGGCGTCATTAAAACGACTGACGGCGGTTATGCTGTATATTTCAGATTTCCTCAGAAAAGGTACAAATTTCTCAGCAGCTATTCTATACGATTTTGTTTAATTTACATATGTTATACAGAATTTCATGCTCTATAATCTAGTATAAGTCGCCAGAGTGGCATAGACCCATGAACGACGCAGGAAAGCTTTAAAAACAAATTGCGCCGCGGCGTTAATAATACGACTGACGGGGATTATATTGTATATTTCTTATTACATCAGATATAAACACAAATTTCTCAGCCGCTATTCCATACGATTTTTTTAAATTTACATATGTTATACAGAATTTCATGCTCTTTAATCTGGTATAAGTCACCAGAGTGGCATAGACCCATGAACGACGCAGGCAAGCTTTAAACAAATTGCGCCGCGGCGTCATTAAAACGACTGACGGCGGTTATGCTGTATATTTCAGATTTCCTCAGAAAAGGTACAATTTTCTCAGCCGCTATTCTATACGATTTTTTTTAATTTACATATGTTATACAGAATTTCATGCTCTTTAATCTAGTATAAGTCACCAGAGTGGCATAGACCCATGAACGACGCAGGCAAGCTTTAAACAAATTGCGCCGCGGCGTCATTAAAACGGCGGTTATGCTGTATATTTCAGATTTCCTCAGAAAAGCTACAATTTTCTCAGGCGCTATTGTATACGATTTTTTTTAATTTACATATGTTATACAGAATTTCATGCTCTTTAATCTGGTATAAGTCACCAGAGTGGCATAGACCCATGAACGACGCAGGCAAGCTTTAAACAAATTGCGTCGCGGCGTCATTAAAACGACTGACGGCGGTTATGCTGTATATTTCAGATTTCCTCAGAAAAGGTACAAATTTCTCAGCCCCTATTCTATACGATTTTTTTTAATTTAAATATGTTATACAGAATTTCATGCTCTTTAATCTGCTATAAGTCACCAGAGTGGCATAGACCCATGAACGACGCAGGCAAGCTTTAAACAAATTGCGCCGCGGCGTCATTAAAACGACTGACGGCGGTTATGCTGTATATTTCAGATTTCCTCAGAAAAGGTACAATTTTCTCAGGCGCTATTGTATACGATTTTTTAAAATTTAGATATGTTAAACAGAATTTCATGCTCTTTAATCTGGTATAAGTCCCCAGAGTGGCATAGACCCACGAACGACGCGGCCAAGCTTTAAAGAAATTGCGGCGCGGCGTTATTAATACGACTGACGGATGTTATGTTGTATATTTCAGATTTCCTCAGAAAAAGTACAAATTTCTCAGCCGCTATTCGATACGATTTTTTTAAATTTACATATGTTATACAGAATTTCATGCTCTTTAATCTAGTAGAAGTTACCAGAGTGGCATACACCCATGAACGACGCAGGCAAGCTTTAAACAAATTGCGCCGCGGCGTCATTAAAACGACTGACGGCGGTTATACTTTATATTTCAGATTTCCTCAGAAAAGGTACAAATTTCTCAGCCGCTATTCTATACGATTTTTTTTAATTTACATATGTGATACAGAATTTCATGCTCTTTAATCTGGTATAAGTCACCAGAGTGGCATAGACCCATGAACGACGCAGGCAAGCTTTAAACAAATTGCGTCGCGGCGTCATTAAAACGACTGACGGCGGTTATGGTGTATATTTCAGATTTCCTCAGAAAAGGTACAAATTTCTCAGCCGCTATTCTATACGATTTTTTTTAATTTACATATGTTATACAGAATTTCATGCTCTATAATCTAGTATAAGTCGCCAGAGTGGCATAGACCCATGAACGACGCAGGAAAGCTTTAAAAACAAATTGCGCCGCGGCGTCAATAATACGACTGACGGGGATTATATTGTATATTTCTTATTACATCAGATATAAACACAAATTTCTCAGCCGCTATTCCATACTATTTTTTTAAATTTACATATGTTATACAGAATTTCATGCTCTTTAATCTGGTATAAGTCACCAGAGTGGCATAGACCCATGAACGACGCAGGCAAACTTTAAACAAATTGCGCCGCGGCGTCATTAAAACGACTGACGGCGGTTATGCTGTATATTTCAGATTTCCTCAGAAAAGGTACAAATTTCTCAGCAGCTATTCTATACGATTTTGTTTAATTTACATATGTTATACAGAATTTCATGCTCTATAATCTAGTATAAGTCGCCAGAGTGGCATAGACCCATGAACGACGCAGGAAAGCTTTAAAAACAAATTGCGCCGCGGCGTTAATAATACGACTGACGGGGATTATATTGTATATTTCTTATTACATCAGATATAAACACAAATTTCTCAGCCGCTATTCCATACGATTTTTTTAAATTTACATATGTTATACAGAATTTCACGCTCTTTAATCTGGTATAAGTCACCAGAGTGGCATAGACCCATGAACGACGCAGGGAAGCTTTAAACAAATTGCGCCGCGGCGTGATTAAAACGACTGACGGCGGTTATGCTGTATATTTCAGATTTCCTCAGAAAAGGTACAATTTTCTCAGCCGCTATTCTATACGATTTTTTTTAATTTACATATGTTATACAGAATTTCATGCTCTATAATCTAGTATAAGTCACCAGAGTGGCATAGACCCATGAACGACGCAGGCAAGCTTTAAACAAATTGCGCCGCGGCGTCATTAAAACGGCGGTTATGCTGTATATTTCAGATTTCCTCAGAAAAGCTACAATTTTCTCAGGCGCTATTGTATACGATTTTTTTTAATTTACATATGTTATACAGAATTTCATGCTCTTTAATCTGGTATAAGTCACCAGAGTGGCATAGACCCATGAACGACGCAGGCAAGCTTTAAACAAATTGCGTCGCGGCGTCATTAAAACGACTGACGGCGGTTATGGTGTATATTTCAGATTTCCTCAGAAAAGGTACAAATTTCTCAGCCGCTATTCTATACGATTTTTTTAAATTTACATATGTTATACAGAATTTCATGCTCTATAATCTAGTATAAGTCGCCAGAGTGGCATAGACCCATGAACGACGCAGGAAAGCTTTAAAAACAAATTGCGCCGCGGCGTCAATAATACGACTGAGGGGGATTATATTGTATATTTCTTATTACATCAGATATAAACACAAATTTCTCAGCCGCTATTCCATACTATTTTTTTAAAGTTACATATGTTATACAGAATTTCATGCTCTTTAATCTGGTATAAGTCACCAGAGTGGCATAGACCCACGAACGACGCAGGCAAACTTTAAACAAATTGCGCCGCGGCGTCATTAAAACGACTGACGGCGGTTATGCTGTATATTTCAGATTTCCTCAGAAAAGGTACAAATTTCTCAGCAGCTATTCTATACGATTTTGTTTAATTTACATATGTTATACAGAATTTCATGCTCTATAATCTAGTATAAGTCGCCAGAGTGGCATAGACCCATGAACGACGCAGGAAAGCTTTAAAAACAAATTGCGCCGCGGCGTCAATAATACGACTGACGGGGATTATATTGTATATTTCTTATTACATCAGATATAAACACAAATTTCTCAGGCGCTATTCCATACGATTTTTTTAAATTTACATATGCTATACAGAATTTCATGCTCTTTAATCTGGTATAAGTCACCAGAGTGGCATAGACCCATGAACGACGCAGGGAAGCTTTAAACAAATTGCGTCGCGGCGTCATTAAAACGACTGACGGCGGTTATGGTGTATATTTCAGATTTCCTCAGAAAAGGTACAAATTTCTCAGCCGCTATTCTATACGATTTTTTTTAATTTACATATGTTATACAGAATTTCATGCTCTATAATCTAGTATACGTCGCCAGAGTGGCATAGACCCATGAACGACGCAGGAAAGCTTTAAAAACAAATTGCGCCGCGGCGTCAATAATACGACTGACGGGGATTATATTGTATATTTCTTATTACATCAGATATAAACACAAATTTCTCAGCCGCTATTCCATACGATTTTTTTAAATTTACATATGTTATACAGAATTTCATGCTCTTTAATCTGGTATAAGTCACCAGAGTGGCATAGACCCATGAACGACGCAGGCAAGCTTTAAACAAATTGCGCCGCGGCGTCATTAAAACGACTGACGGCGGTTATGCTGTATATTTCAGATTTCCTCAGAAAAGGTACAATTTTCTCAGCCGCTATTCTATACGATTTTTTTTAATTTACATATGTTATACAGAATTTCATGCTCTATAATCTAGTATAAGTCACCAGAGTGGCATAGACCCATGAACGACGCAGGCAAGCTTTAAACAAATTGCGCCGCGGCGTCATTAAAACGACTGACGGCGGTTATGCTGTATATTTCAGATTTCCTCAGAAAAGCTACAATTTTCTCAGGCGCTATTCTATACGATTTTTTAAAATTTACATATGTTATACAGAATTTCATCCTCTATAATCTAGTGCAAGTCGCCAGAGTGCAATAGACCCATGAACGACGCAGGAAAGCTTTAAAAACAAATTGCGCCGCGGCGTCAATAATACGACTGACGGGGATTATATTGTATATTTCTTATTACATCAGATATAAACACAAATTTCTCCGCCGCTATTCCATACGATTTTTTAAAATTTACATCTGTTATACAGAATTTCATGCTCTTTAATCTGGTATAAGTCACCAGAGTGGCATAGACCCATGAACGACGCAGGCAAGCTTTAAACAAATTGCGCCGCCGCGTCATTAAAACGACTGACGGCGGTTATGCTGTATATTTCAGATTTCCTCAGAAAAGGTACAATTTTCTCAGCCGCTATTATATACGATTTTTTTTAATTTACATATGTTATACAGAATTTCATGCTCTATAATCTAGTATAAGTCACCAGAGTGGCATAGACCCATGAACGACGCAGGCAAGCTTTAAACAAATTGCGCCGCGGCGTCATTAAAACGACTGACGGCGGTTATGCTGTATATTTCAGATTTCCTCAGAAAAGCTACAATTTTCTCAGGCGCTATTGTATACGATTTTTTTAAATTTACATATGTTATACAGAATTTCATGCTCTTTAATCTAGTATAAGTCACCAGAGTGGCATAGACCCATGAACGACGCAGGCAAGCTTTAAACAAATTGCGCCGCGGCGTCATTAAAACGACTGACGGCGGTTATGCTGTATATTTCAGATTTCCTCAGAAAAGGTACAAATTTCTCAGCCGCTATTGTATACGTTTTTTTTAATTTACATATGTTATACAGAATTTCATGCTCTTTAATCTGCTATAAGTCACCAGAGTGGCATAGACCCATGAACGACGCAGGCAAGCTTTAAACAAATTGCGCCGCGGCGTCATTAAAACGACTGACGGCGGTTATGCTGTATATTTCAGATTTCCTCAGAAAAGGTACCATTTTTTCGGGCGCTATGGTATACGATTTTTTTAAATTTACATATGTTAAACAGAATTTCATGCTCTTTAATCTACTATAAGTCCCCAGAGTGGCATAGACCCATGAACGACGCAGGCAAGCTTTAAACAAATTGCGGCGCGGCGTTATTAATACGACTGACGGATGTTATGTTGTATATTTCAGATTTCCTCAGAAAAAGTACAAATTTCTCAGCCGCTATTCTATACGATTTTTTTAAATTTACATATGTTATACAGAATTTCATGCTCTTTAATCTAGTATAAGTCACCAGAATGGCATAGACCCATGAACGACGCATGCAAGCTTTAAACAAATTGCGCCGCGGCGTCATTAAAACGACTGACGGCGGTTATGCTGTATATTTCAGATTTCCTCAGAAAAGGTACAAATTTCTCAGCCCCTATTCTATACGATTTTTTTTAATTTAAATATGTTATACAGAATTTCATGCTCTTTAATCTGCTATAAGTCACCAGAGTGGCATAGACCCATGAACGACGCAGGCAAGCTTTAAACAAATTGCGCCGCGGCGTCATTAAAACGACTGACGGCGGTTATGCTGTATATTTCAGATTTCCTCAGAAAAGGTACAAATTTCTCAGCCGCTATTGTATACGTTTTTTTTAATTTACATATGTTATACAGAATTTCATGCTCTTTAATCTGGTATAAGTCCCCAGAGTGGCATAGACCCACGAACGACGCGGCCAAGCTTTAAAGAAATTGCGGCGCGGCGTTATTAATACGACTGACGGATGTTATGTTGTATATTTCAGATTTCCTCAGAAAAAGTACAAATTTCTCAGCCGCTATTCCATACGATTTTTTTTAATTTACATATGTTATACAGAATTTCATGCTCTTTAATCTAGTAGAAGTCACCAGAGTGGCATAGACCCATGAACGACGCAGGCAAGCTTTAAACAAATTGCGCCGCGGCGTCATTAAAACGACTGACGGCGATTATACTTTATATTTCAGATTTCCTCAGAAAAGGTACAAATTTCTCAGCCGCTATTCTATACGATTTTTTTTAATTTACATATGTTATACAGAATTTCATGCTCTTTAATCTGGTATAAGTCACCAGAGTGGCATAGACCCATGAACGACGCAGGCAAGCTTTAAACAAATTGCGTCGCGGCGTCATTAAAACGACTGACGGCGGTTATGGTGTATATTTCAGATTTCCTCAGAAAAGGTACAAATTTCTCAGCCGCTATTCTATACGATTTTTTTTAATTTACATATGTTATACAGAATTTCATGCTCTATAATCTAGTATAAGTCGCCAGAGTGGCATAGACCCATGAACGACGCAGGAAAGCTTTAAAAACAAATTGCGCCGCGGCGTCAATAATACGACTGACGGGGATTATATTGTATATTTCTTATTACATCAGATATAAACACAAATTTCTCAGCCGCTATTCCATACTATTTTTTTAAATTTACATATGTTATACAGAATTTCATGCTCTTTAATCTGGTATAAGTCACCAGAGTGGCATAGACCCATGAACGACGCAGGCAAACTTTAAACAAATTGCGCCGCGGCGTCATTAAAACGACTGACGGCGGTTATGCTGTATATTTCAGATTTCCTCAGAAAAGGTACAAATTTCTCAGCAGCTATTCTATACGATTTTGTTTAATTTACATATGTTATACAGAATTTCATGCTCTATAATCTAGTATAAGTCGCCAGAGTGGCATAGACCCATGAACGACGCAGGAAAGCTTTAAAAACAAATTGCGCCGCGGCGTCAATAATACGACTGACGGGGATTATATTGTATATTTCTTATTACATCAGATATAAACACAAATTTCTCAGCCGCTATTCCATACGATTTTTTTAAATTTACATATGTTATACAGAATTTCATGCTCTTTAATCTGGTATAAGTCACCAGAGTGGCATAGACCCATGAACGACGCAGGGAAGCTTTAAACAAATTGCGCCGCGGCGTCATTAAAACGACTGACGGCGGTTATGGTGTATATTTCAGATTTCCTCAGAAAAGGTACAAATTTCTCAGCCGCTATTCTATACGATTTTTTTTAATTTACATATGTTATACAGAATTTCATGCTCTATAATCTAGTATACGTCGCCAGAGTGGCATAGACCCATGAACGACGCAGGAAAGCTTTAAAAACAAATTGCCCCGCGGCGTCAATAATACGACTGACGGGGATTATATTGTATATTTCTTATTACATCAGATATAAACACAAATTTCTCAGCCGCTATTCCATACGATTTTTTTAAATTTACATATGTTATACAGAATTTCATGCTCTTTAATCTGGTATAAGTCACCAGAGTGGCATAGACCCATGAACGACGCAGGGAAGCTTTAAACAAATTGCGCCGCGGCGTCATTAAAACGACTGACGGCGGTTATGCTGTATATTTCAGATTTCCTCAGAAAAGGTACAATTTTCTCAGCCGCTATTCTATACGATTTTTTTTAATTTACATATGTTATACAGAATTTCATGCTCTATAATCTAGTATAAGTCACCAGAGTGGCATAGACCCATGAACGACGCAGGCAAGCTTTAAACAAATTGCGCCGCGGCGTCATTAAAACGACTGACGGCGGTTATGCTGTATATTTCAGATTTCCTCAGAAAAGCTACAATTTTCTCAGGCGCTATTCTATACGATTTTTTAAAATTTACATATGTTATACAGAATTTCATCCTCTATAATCTAGTGCAAGTCGCCAGAGTGCAATAGACCCATGAACGACGCAGGAAAGCTTTAAAAACAAATTGCGCCGCGGCGTCAATAATACGACTGACGGGGATTATATTGTATATTTCTTATTACATCAGATATAAACACAAATTTCTCAGCCGCTATTCCATACGATTTTTTTAAAATTTACATATGTTATACAGAATTTCATGCTCTTTAATCTGGTATAAGTCACCA
This sequence comes from Paragorgia papillata, assembly GCA_035771165.1. Classification (NCBI taxonomy): domain Eukaryota; kingdom Metazoa; phylum Cnidaria; class Anthozoa; order Scleralcyonacea; family Coralliidae; genus Paragorgia; species Paragorgia papillata. Next base: position 742,897 of record JAWNZC010000155.1, read on the forward strand.
GAGTGGCATAGACCCATGAACGACGCAGGCAAGCTTTAAACAAATTGCGCCGCCGCGTCATTAAAACGACTGACGGCGGTTATGCTGTATATTTCAGATTTCCTCAGAAAAGGTACAATTTTCTCAGCCGCTATTATATACGATTTTTTTTAATTTACATATGTTATACAGAATTTCATGCTCTATAATCTAGTATAAGTCACCAGAGTGGCATAGACCCATGAACGACGCAGGCAAGCTTTAAACAAATTGCGCCGCGGCGTCATTAAAACGACTGACGGCGGTTATGCTGTATATTTCAGATTTCCTCAGAAAAGCTACAATTTTCTCAGGCGCTATTGTATACGATTTTTTTAAATTTACATATGTTATACAGAATTTCATGCTCTTTAATCTAGTATAAGTCACCAGAGTGGCATAGACCCATGAACGACGCAGGCAAGCTTTAAACAAATTGCGCCGCGGCGTCATTAAAACGACTCACGGCGGTTATGCTGTATATTTCAGATTTCCTCAGAAAAGGTACAAATTTCTCAGCCGCTATTGTATACGTTTTTTTTTAATTTACATATGTTATACAGAATTTCATGCTCTTTAATCTGCTATAAGTCACCAGAGTGGCATAGACCCATGAACGACGCAGGCAAGCTTTAAACAAATTGCGCCGCGGCGTCATTAAAACGACTGACGGCGGTTATGCTGTATATTTCAGATTTCCTCAGAAAAGGTACCATTTTTTCGGGCGCTATGGTATACGATTTTTTTAAATTTACATATGTTAAACAGAATTTCATGCTCTTTAATCTACTATAAGTCCCCAGAGTGGCATAGACCCATGAACGACGCTGGCAAGCTTTAAACAAATTGCGGCGCGGCGTTATTAATACGACTGACGGATGTTATGTTGTATATTTCAGATTTCCTCAGAAAAAGTACAAATTTCTCAGCCGCTATTCTATACGATTTTTTTAAATTTACATATGTTATACAGAATTTCATGCTCTTTAATCTAGTATAAGTCACCAGAGTGGCATAGACCCATGAACGACGCAGGCAAGCTTTAAACAAATTGCGCCGCGGCGTCATTAAAACGACTGACGGCGGTTATGCTGTATATTTCAGATTTCCTCAGAAAAGGTACAAATTTCTCAGCCCCTATTCTATACGATTTTTTTTAATTTAAATATGTTATACAGAATTTCATGCTCTTTAATCTGCTATAAGTCACCAGAGTGGCATAGACCCATGAACGACGCAGGCAAGCTTTAAACAAATTGCGCCGCGGCGTCATTAAAACGACTGACGGCGGTTATGCTGTATATTTCAGATTTCCTCAGAAAAGGTACAATTTTCTCAGGCGCTATTGTATACGATTTTTTAAAATTTAGATATGTTAAACAGAATTTCATGCTCTTTAATCTGGTATAAGTCCCCAGAGTGGCATAGACCCACGAACGACGCGGCCAAGCTTTAAAGAAATTGCGGCGCGGCGTTATTAATACGACTGACGGATGTTATGTTGTATATTTCAGATTTCCTCAGAAAAAGTACAAATTTCTCAGCCGCTATTCTATACGATTTTTTTAAATTTACATATGTTATACAGAATTTCATGCTCTTTAATCTAGTATAAGTCACCAGAGTGGCATAGACCCATGAACGACGCAGGCAAGCTTTAAACAAATTGCGCCGCGGCGTCATTAAAACGACTGACGGCGGTTATACTTTATATTTCAGATTTCCTCAGAAAAGGTACAAATTTCTCAGCCGCTATTCTATACGATTTTTTTTAATTTACATATGTTATACAGAATTTCATGCTCTTTAATCTGGTATAAGTCACCAGAGTGGCATAGACCCATGAACGACGCAGGCAAGCTTTAAACAAATTGCGTCGCGGCGTCATTAAAACGACTGACGGCGGTTATGGTGTATATTTCAGATTTCCTCAGAAAAGGTACAAATTTCTCAGCCGCTATTCTATACGATTTTTTTTAATTTACATATGTTATACAGAATTTCATGCTCTATAATCTAGTATAAGTCGCCAGAGTGGCATAGACCCATGAACGACGCAGGAAAGCTTTAAAAACAAATTGCGCCGCGGCGTCAATAATACGACTGACGGGGATTATATTGTATATTTCTTATTACATCAGATATAAACACAAATTTCTCAGCCGCTATTCCATACTATTTTTTTAAATTTACATATGTTATACAGAATTTCATGCTCTTTAATCTGGTATAAGTCACCAGAGTGGCATAGACCCATGAACGACGCAGGCAAACTTTAAACAAATTGCGCCGCGGCGTCATTAAAACGACTGACGGCGGTTATGCTGTATATTTCAGATTTCCTCAGAAAAGGTACAAATTTCTCAGCAGCTATTCTATACGATTTTGTTTAATTTACATATGTTATACAGAATTTCATGCTCTATAATCTAGTATAAGTCGCCAGAGTGGCATAGACCCATGAACGACGCAGGAAAGCTTTAAAAACAAATTGCGCCGCGGCGTCAATAATACGACTGACGGGGATTATATTGTATATTTCTTATTACATCAGATATAAACACAAATTTCTCAGCCGCTATTCCATACGATTTTTTTAAATTTACATATGTTATACAGAATTTCATGCTCTTTAATCTGGTATAAGTCACCAGAGTGGCATAGACCCATGAACGACGCAGGGAAGCTTTAAACAAATTGCGCCGCGGCGTCATTAAAACGACTGACGGCGGTTATGCTGTATATTTCAGATTTCCTCAGAAAAGGTACAATTTTCTCAGCCGCTATTCTATACGATTTTTTTTAATTTACATATGTTATACAGAATTTCATGCTCTATAATCTAGTATAAGTCGCCAGGGTGGCATAGACCCATGAACGACGCAGGCAAGCTTTAAACAAATTGCGCCGCGGCGTCATTAAAACGGCGGTTATATTGTATATTTCAGATTTCCTCAGAAAAACACAAATTTCTCAGGCCGCTATTCCATACGATTTTTTTTAATTTACATATGTTATACAGAATTTCATGCTCTTTAATCTGGTATAAGTCACCAGAGTGGCATAGACCCATGAACGACGCAGGCAAGCTTTAAACAAATTGCGCCGCGGCGTCATTAAAACGACTGACGGCGGTTATGCTGTATATTTCAGATTTCCTCAGAAAAGGTACAAATTTCTCAGCCGCTATTCTATACGATTTTTTTTAATTTACATATGTTATACAGAATTTCATGCTCTTTAATCTAGTATAAGTCACCAGAGTGGCATAGACCCATGAACGACGCAGGCAAGCTTTAAACAAATTGCGCCGCGGCGTCATTAAAACGACTGACGGCGGTTATGCTGTATATTTCAGATTTCCTCAGAAAAGGTACAATTTTCTCAGGCGCTATTCTATACGATTTTTTAAAATTTACATATGTTATACAGAATTTCATGCTCTTTAATCTGGTATAAGTCACCAGAGTGGCATAGACCCATGAACGACGCAGGAAAGCTTTAAAAACAAATTGCGCCGCGGCGTCAATAATACGACTGACGGGGATTATATTGTATATTTCTTATTACATCAGATATAAACACAAATTTCTCAGCCGCTATTCTATACGATTTTTTTAAATTTACATATGTTATACAGAATTTCATGCTCTTTAATCTGGTATAAGTCACCAGAGTGGCATAGACCCATGAACGACGCAGGCAAGCTTTAAACAAATTGCGCCGCGGCGTCATTAAAACGACTGACGGCGGTTATGCTGTATATTTCAGATTTCCTCAGAAAAGGTACAATTTTCTCAGCCGCTATTCTATACGATTTTTTTTAATTTACATATGTTATACAGAATTTCATGCTCTATAATCTAGTATAAGTCGCCAGAGTGGCATAGACCCATGAACGACGCAGGCAAGCTTTAAAAACAAATTGCGCCGCGGCGTCATAATACGACTGACGGGGATTATATTGTATATTTCAGATTTCCTCAGATATAAACACAAATTTCTCAGCCGCTATTCCATACGATTTTTTAAAATTTACATATGTTATACAGAATTTCATGCTCTTTAATCTGGTATAAGTCACCAGAGTGGCATAGACCCATGAACGACGCAGGCAAGCTTTAAACAAATTGCGCCGCGGCGTCATTAAAACGACTGACGGCGGTTATGCTGTATATTTCAGATTTCCTCAGAAAAGGTACAAATTTCTCAGCCGCTATTCTATACGATTTTTTTAAATTTACATATGTTATACAGAATTTCATGCTCTATAATCTAGTATAAGTCGCCAGAGTGGCATAGACCCATGAACGACGCAGGAAAGCTTTAAAAACAAATTGCGCCGCGGCGTCAATAATACGACTGACGGGGATTATATTGTATATTTCTTACTACATCAGATATAAACACAAATTTTTCAGCCGCTATTCCATACGATTTTTTTAAATTTACATATGTTATACAGAATTTCATGCTCTTTAATCTGGTATAAGTCACCAGAGTGGCATAGACCCATGAACGACGCAGGCAAGCTTTAAACAAATTGCGCCGCGGCGTCATTAAAACGACTGACGGCGGTTATGCTGTATATTTCAGATTTCCTCAGAAAAGGTACAATTTTCTCAGCCGCTATTCTATACGATTTTTTTTAATTTACATATGTTATACAGAATTTCATGCTCTATAATCTAGTACAAGTCGCCAGAGTGGCATAAACCCATGAACGACGCAGGAAAGCTTTAAAAACAAATTGCGCCGCGGCGTCAATAATACGACTGACGGGGATTATATTGTATATTTCTTATTACATCAGATATAAACACAAATTTCTCCGCCGCTATTCCATACGATTTTTTAAAATTTACATATGTTATACAGAATTTCATGCTCTTTAATCTGGTATAAGTCACCAGAGTGGCATAGACCCATGAACGACGCAGGCAAGTTTTAAACAAATTGCGCCGCGGCGTCATTAAAACGACTGACGGCGGTTATGCTGTATATTTCAGATTTCCTCAGAAAAGGTACAAATTTCTCAGCCGCTATTCTATACGATTTTTTTTAATTTACATATGTTATACAGAATTTCATCCTCTATAATCTAGTACAAGTCGCCAGAGTGCAATAGACCCATGAACGACGCAGGAAAGCTTTAAAAACAAATTGCGCCGCGGCGTCAATAATACGACTGACGGGGATTATATTGTATATTTCTTACTACATCAGATATAAACACAAATTTTTCAGCCGCTATTCCATACGATTTTTTTAAATTTACATATGTTATACAGAATTTCATGCTCTTTAATCTGGTATAAGTCACCAGAGTGGCATAGACCCATGAACGACGCAGGCAAGCTTTAAACAAATTGCGCCGCGGCGTCATTAAAACGACTGACGGCGGTTATGCTGTATATTTCAGATTTCCTCAGAAAAGGTACAATTTTCTCAGCCGCTATTCTATACGATTTTTTTTAATTTACATATGTTATACAGAATTTCATGCTCTATAATCTAGTATAAGTCACCAGAGTGGCATAGACCCATGAACGACGCAGGCAAGCTTTAAACAAATTGCGCCGCGGCGTCATTAAAACGACTGACGGCGGTTATGCTGTATATTTCAGATTTCCTCAGAAAAGCTACAATTTTCTCAGGCGCTATTCTATACGATTTTTTAAAATTTACATATGTTATACAGAATTTCATGCTCTTTAATCTGGTATAAGTCACCAGAGTGGCATAGACCCATGAACGACGCAGGCAAGTTTTAAACAAATTGCGCCGCGGCGTCATTAAAACGACTGACGGCGGTTATGCTGTATATTTCAGATTTCCTCAGAAAAGGTACAAATTTCTCAGCCGCTATTCTATACGATTTTTTTAAATTTACATATGTTATACAGAATTTCATGCTCTATAATCTAGTATAAGTCGCCAGAGTGGCATAGACCCATGAACGACGCAGGAAAGCTTTAAAAACAAATTGCGCCGCGGCGTCATTAAAACGACTGACGGGGATTATAATGTATATTTCATATTTCCTCAGATATAAACACAAATTTCTCAGCCGCTATTCTATACGATTTTTTTTAAATTTACATATGTTATACAGAATTTCATGCTCTTTAATCTAGTATAAGTCACCAGAGTGGCATAGACCCATGAACGACGCAGGCAAGCTTTAAACAAATTGCGCCGCGGCGTCATTAAAACGACTGACGGCGGTTATGCTGTATATTTCAGATTTCCTCAGAAAAGGTACAAATTTCTCAGCCGCTATTCTATACGATTTTTTTAAATTTACATATGTTATACAGAATTTCATGCTCTATAATCTAGTATAAGTCGCCAGAGTGCCATAGACCCATGAACGACGCAGGAAAGCTTTAAAAACAAATTGCGCCGCGGCGTCAATAATACGACTGACGGGGATTATATTGTATATTTCTTATTACATCAGATATAAACACAAATTTCTCAGCCGCTATTCCATACTATTTTTTTAAATTTACATATGTTATACAGAATTTCATGCTCTTTAATCTGGTATAAGTCACCAGAGTGGCATAGACCCATGAACGACGCAGGCAAACTTTAAACAAATTGCGCCGCGGCGTCATTAAAACGACTGACGGCGGTTATGCTGTATATTTCAGATTTCCTCAGAAAAGGTACAAATTTCTCAGCAGCTATTCTATACGATTTTGTTTAATTTACATATGTTATACAGAATTTCATGCTCTATAATCTAGTATAAGTCGCCAGAGTGGCATAGACCCATGAACGACGCAGGCAAACTTTAAACAAATTGCGCCGCGGCGTCATTAAAACGACTGACGGGGATTATATTGTATATTTCTAGATTTCCTCAGATATAAACACAAATTTCTCAGCCGCTATTCCATACGATTTTTTTAAATTTACATATGTTATACAGAATTTCATGCTCTTTAATCTGGTATAAGTCACCAGAGTGGCATAGACCCATGAACGACGCAGGCAAGCTTTAAACAAATTGCGCCGCGGCGTCATTAAAACGACTGACGGCGGTTATGCTGTATATTTCAGATTTCCTCAGAAAAGGTACAAATTTCTCAGCCGCTATTCTATACGATTTTTTTTAATTTACATATGTTATACAGAATTTCATGCTCTATAATCTAGTATAAGTCGCCAGAGTGGCATAGACCCATGAACGACGCAGGCAAGCTTTAAAAACAAATTGCGCCGCGGCGTCAATAATACGACTGACGGGGATTATATTGTATATTTCTTAGATTTCCTCAGATATAAACACAAATTTCTCAGCCGCTATTCCATACGATTTTTTTAAATTTACATATGTTATACAGAATTTCATGCTCTTTAATCTGGTATAAGTCACCAGAGTGGCATAGACCCATGAACGACGCAGGGAAGCTTTAAACAAATTGCGCCGCGGCGTCATTAAAACGACTGACGGCGGTTATGCTGTATATTTCAGATTTCCTCAGAAAAGGTACAATTTTCTCAGCCGGTATTCTATACGATTTTTTTTAATTTACATATGTTATACAGAATTTCATGCTCTATAATCTAGTATAAGTCGCCAGAGTGGCATAGACCCATGAACGACGCAGGCAAGCTTTAAACAAATTGCGCCGCGGCGTCAATAATACGACTGACGGGGATTATATTGTATATTTCTTATTACATCAGATATAAACACAAATTTCTCAGCCGCTATTCCATACGATTTTTTTAAATTTACATATGTTATACAGAATTTCATGCTCTTTAATCTGGTATAAGTCACCAGAGTGGCATAGACCCATGAACGACGCAGGGAAGCTTTAAACAAATTGCGCCGCGGCGTCATTAAAACGACTGACGGCGGTTATGCTGTATATTTCAGATTTCCTCAGAAAAGGTACAATTTTCTCAGCCGCTATTCTATACGATTTTTTTACATTTACATATGTTATACAGAATTTCATGCTCTATAATCTAGTATAAGTCACCAGAGTGGCATAGACCCATGAACGACGCAGGCAAGCTTTAAACAAATTGCGCCGCGGCGTCATTAAAACGACTGACGGCGGTTATGCTGTATATTTCAGATTTCCTCAGAAAAGCTACAATTTTCTCAGGCGCTATTCTATACGATTTTTTAAAATTTACATATGTTATACAGAATTTCATGCTCTTTAATCTGGTATAAGTCACCAGAGTGGCATAGACCCATGAACGACGCAGGCAAGTTTTAAACAAATTGCGCCGCGGCGTCATTAAAACGACTGACGGCGGTTATGCTGTATATTTCAGATTTCCTCAGAAAAGGTACAAATTTCTCAGCCGCTATTCTATACGATTTTTTTAAATTTACATATGTTATACAGAATTTCATCCTCTATAATCTAGTACAAGTCGCCAGAGTGCAATAGACCCATGAACGACGCAGGAAAGCTTTAAAAACAAATTGCGCCGCGGCGTCAATAATACGACTGACGGGGATTATATTGTATATTTCATACTACATCAGATATAAACACAAATTTCTCAGCCGCTATTCCATACGATTTTTTTAAATTTACATATGTTATACAGAATTTCATGCTCTTTAATCTGGTATAAGTCACCAGAGTGGCATAGACCCATGAACGACGCAGGGAAGCTTTAAACAAATTGCGCCGCGGCGTCAGTAAAACGACTGACGGCGGTTATGCTGTATATTTCAGATTTCCTCAGAAAAGGTACAATTTTCTCAGCCGCTATTCTATACGATTTTTTTTAATTTACATATGTTATACAGAATTTCATGCTCTATAATCTAGTATAAGTCACCAGAGTGGCATAGACCCATGAACGACGCAGGCAAGCTTTAAACAAATTGCGCCGCGGCGTCATTAAAACGACTGACGGCGGTTATGCTGTATATTTCAGATTTCCTCAGAAAAGCTACAATTTTCTCAGGCGCTATTCTATACGATTTTTTAAAATTTACATATGTTATACAGAATTTCATGCTCTTTAATCTGGTATAAGTCACCAGAGTGGCATAGACCCATGAACGACGCAGGCAAGTTTTAAACAAATTGCGCCGCGGCGTCATTAAAACGACTGACGGCGGTTATGCTGTATATTTCAGATTTCCTCAGAAAAGGTACAAATTTCTCAGCCGCTATTCTATACGATTTTTTTTAATTTACATATGTTATACAGAATTTCATCCTCTATAATCTAGTACAAGTCGCCAGAGTGCAATAGACCCATGAACGACGCAGGAAAGCTTTAAAAACAAATTGCGCCGCGGCGTCAATAATACGACTGACGGGGATTATATTGTATATTTCTTACTACATCAGATATAAACACAAATTTTTCAGCCGCTATTCCATACGATTTTTTTAAATTTACATATGTTATACAGAATTTCATGCTCTTTAATCTGGTATAAGTCACCAGAGTGGCATAGACCCATGAACGACGCAGGGAAGCTTTAAACAAATTGCGCCGCGGCGTCATTAAAACGACTGACGGCGGTTATGCTGTATATTTCAGATTTCCTCAGAAAAGGTACAAATTTCTCAGCCGCTATTCTATACGATTTTTTTAAATTTACATATGTTATACAGAATTTCATCCTCTATAATCTAGTACAAGTCGCCAGAGTGCAATAGACCCATGAACGACGCAGGAAAGCTTTAAAAACAAATTGCGCCGCGGCGTCAATAATACGACTGACGGGGATTATATTGTATATTTCTTACTACATCAGATATAAACACAAATTTTTCAGCGCTATTCCATACGATTTTTTTAAATTTACATATGTTATACAGAATTTCATGCTCTTTAATCTGGTATAAGTCACCAGAGTGGCATAGACCCATGAACGACGCAGGGAAGCTTTAAACAAATTGCGCCGCGGCGTCATTAAAACGACTGACGGCGGTTATGCTGTATATTTCAGATTTCCTCAGAAAAGGTACAAATTTTCTCAGCCGCTATTCTATACGATTTTTTTTAATTTACATATGTTATACAGAATTTCATGCTCTATAATCTAGTACAAGTCGCCAGAGTGGCATAGACCCATGAACGACGCAGGAAAGCTTTAAAAACAAATTGCGCCGCGGCGTCAATAATACGACTGACGGGGATTATATTGTATATTTCATATTACATCAGATATAAACACAAATTTCTCAGGCGCTATTCCATACGATTTTTTTAAATTTACATATGTTATACAGAATTTCATGCTCTTTAATCTGGTATAAGTCACCAGAGTGGCATAGACCCATGAACGACGCAGGCAAGTTTTAAACAAATTGCGCCGCGGCGTCATTAAAACGACTGACGGCGGTTATGCTGTATATTTCAGATTTCCTCAGAAAAGGTACAAATTTCTCAGCCGCTATTCTATACGATTTTTTTTAATTTACATATGTTATACAGAATTTCATGCTCTTTAATCTAGTATAAGTCGCCAGAGTGGCAATAGACCCATGAACGACGCAGGAAAGCTTTAAAAACAAATTGCGCCGCGGCGTCAATAAAACGACTGACGGGGATTATATTGTATATTTCTTATTACATCAGATATAAACACAAATTTTTCAGCCGCTATTCCATACGATTTTTTTAAATTTAGATATGTTATACAGAATTTCATGCTCTTTAATCTGGTATAAGTCACCAGAGTGGCATAGACCCATGAACGACGCAGACAAGCTTTAAACAAATTGCGCCGCGGCGTCATTAAAACGACTGACGGCGGTTATGCTGTATATTTCAGATTTCCTCAGAAAAGGTACAATTTTCTCAGCCGCTATTCTATACGATTTTTTTTAATTTACATATGTTATACAGAATTTCATGCTCTTTAATCTAGTATAAGTCCCCAGAGTGGCATAGACCCATGAACGACGCAGACAAGCTTTAAACAAATTGCGCCGCGGCGTCAATACGACTGACGGGGATTATATTGTATATTTCAGATTTCCTCAGAGAAAAACAAATTTCTCAGCCGCTATTCTATACGATTTTTTAAATTTACATATGTTATACAGAATTTCATGCTCTTTAATCTAGTATAAGTCACCAGAGTGGCATAGACCCATGAACGACGCAGGCAAGCTTTAAACATTTCTCAATCTTTCCTTTTTTTCTTCCATACCCTGTCGATCCCCTTTTTTCCTTTTTCATTCTTTTTTTTTCTTTTCAACTTTTCTTGTCTTTCTCCTTTCCTCTCTTTTTTCTCTTTTGTCCTTCTTTCCTTTCTTTCCTTTTTTTCTATCTTTTCTTTTTTCCTCCTCTTTTTTCTTGCCATCCCAATTCTCGCTCTTTTCACCCCCCTTTTTTCACTTTTCCCATCTTTTTCCTTTTTCCAATTCCATCCTTTTTTTTCCTTTTACTTCTTCTCTTTTCCTCTCATTCTCATTCTTCTCATCTTTCACACATATCTTCCCGCCCCTCCCTTTATTGGACTTATACCAGATTATAGAGCATGAAAATTCTGTATAACATATGTAAATTTTAAATAAAATAGTATGGAATAGCGGCGGAGAAATTTGTGCTGTTTATATCTGATGTAATTAAGATATATACATTATATTCCCCGTCAGTCGGTATTATTGACGCCGCGTTGGCGCAAATTTGTCTTTTAAGCTTTCCTGACGCTCGTTCATGGGTTTTTTTATGCCACTCTGGCGACGCTGTTTCTAGATTATAGTGCATGAAATTCTGTTATAACATATGTAATATTAAAAAAATCGCTTTATAGAATTGCGGCTGTGAAAATTGTTACCATTCTCTGTAGGATATATAAAATCCTGAAATTTACAGCATAACCCGCCGGTATGTCGTTTTAATGACGACCAGCGGCGCCAAATTTGTTTAAAGGCTTCCCTGCGTCGTTGATGGGTCTATGCCTAACTATGAGTGACTTATGCAAGTATTTAAAGAGGCATGAAAATTCTGTATAACATTTGTAAATTTATAAAATTCGTTTGGGATTAGCGGCTGAAAAAAAATTTGTGTTTATATCTTGACTGTAGTATGTATATATATACAATTATAAATCTCCGTCCAGTCGTTTTATATGACGCACTGTCCATAGCGGTCGTCAATTTTGTTTGTTTTTAATGCTTTCACTGCGTCGGTCTGTGGGGTCTATTGCATCTCTGGCGACATTGTACTAGATTTATAGAGGATGAATTTCTTAGTATAAACATATGTATGAATTAAAAAATTAAGTCGTATATGAAATAGCGGCCTAGAAGAAGAAATTTGTACACCATTTGCTGAGGATATCTGAAATATACAGCATTAACCGCCGTCTGTCGTTTTAATGACGCAGCGGCGCAATTTGTTTAAAACTTGCCTGCGTAGTTCATGGGTCTATGCCACTCTGGTGAATTATTACCAGATTTAATAGAGCATGAATATTCTGGTATAACATTTGTAAATTTTAAAAAATCATATGGATAAGATAGTCGGCGGAGTATGGAATTTTGTTAGTTTTTATCTGGTAAATTTGTAATAGTATTAATACAATTTATTCCCAGTCTGTCGTATATTATTGCCGCCGCGGCCGGTCGCAATTTGTTTTTAATGCTTTCCTGCGTCGTTCAGGGTTTTATGCCACTCTGGCGAACGATGTAACTAGGATTATAGATGCATGAAATATCTGTTTAACATAGTGTAAATTAAAAATAAATCGTATAGAATTCCGGCTGAGAAAATTTGTACCTTTTCTGAGGAAATCTGAAATATACCAGCATAACCGCCGTCAGTCGTTTTACTGACGCCCGGCGGCGCAATTTGTTTAAAGCTTCCTGCGTCGTTCAATGGGTCACTTATGCCTCTCTGCGTGACCTTATTCCAGATTTAAGAGCGATGAAATTCTGTTTAAACTTATGTAAATTTAAAAATTATCGTATGAAATAGCGGCCTTGAAAAAAATTTGTGTTTATATCTGATGTGTAGTTAAGAATTTATACAATTTAATCAACGTCATCAGTCGTATTATTGACTCCGGCGCGCAATTTGTTTTTTTAAGCTTTCCTGCCAGTCGTTCATGGGTCTATAGATCTCTGGCGAATTGTACTAGATTATTAAGAGGTTGAATTTCTGTATTAACCATTATGTAATTTTAAATAATTCGTATAGATATAGCGGCACCTGAGAAATTTGTAATCTTTTCTGAGGAAATCTGAAATATACAGCATAACCGCCGTCAGTCGTTTTAATGGACGCAGCCGCGGCGCAATTTAGTGATAGCTTTCCCTGCGTACGTTCATGGGGCTATGCCACTCTGGTGACTTATACCAGATTTAATTAAAGAGCATGAATTTCTGTTATAACATATGTTATTATTTAAAAAAATCGTATGGAATATAGCTGCTGAATTATTGTGTGTTTATATCTGTATTAGTTAGATCTGAGTTATACAATATTAATCCCCGTCAGTCGTATTATTGACGCCGCGGCGCAATTTGTTTTTAAAGCTGTTCATGCGTCGTTCATGGGTCCTATTGCACTCTGGCTCGACTTGCACTAGATTATAGAGGATGAAATTCGGTTTAACATATGTAAATTTTTAAAAAATTCGTATTTAGATATTGCGGTTGTTAAATTTGTGTACCTTTGTCCGGAGGTATATCTGATATTTACAGCATTAACAGCCGTCAGTCGTTTTTAATGTCGCCGCGGCGCAATTTGTTTCAAAACTTGCCTGCGTCGTTCATGGGTCTATGCCACTCTGGGTGATACTTATACTAGATTAAAGACGCATGATATTCTGGCCTATAACTTAGGTAAAATTTAAAAAATCGTATAGAATAGCGCCTGAGTAAATTGTAGCTTTTCTGAGGATCATCTGAATTATACAGCATATAACCGCCGTCAAGTCGTTTTTTTATGACGCCGCGCTGCAATTTGATTAAAGCTTGCCTGCGATCGTTAATGGGTCCTATGGCCCACTATGGTGACTTGTAGACTCAGATTTATAGTGCATGAAAATTTCTGTATAAATATATGTAATATTAAAAAATAATCGATATAGAATTAGCGGCTGAGAAAATTTTACCTTTTCTGAGGGGAAAATCTTGAAAATAATACAGACATAAACCGCCGTAAGAATCGTTTTTCTGACGCCGCGGCGCAATTTGTTTAAAGTCTTGCCTGCGTCCGTTCATGGGGTCTATGCAACTCTGGTGACTTATACCAGATTAAAGTGCATGTAAATTACTGCTGTAACATATGTATATTTTAGAAAAAACATCGTATAGGAATTGCGCGCTGAAAAAATTTGTGTTTATATCTGATTGTAGTAATCTGAGATTTATACATTATATAATCCCCGTCGCGAGTTCGATATTATTGACGCCGCGGAGACAACTATGTTTTTAAAGCTTTCCTGCGTCGTTCATGGGTCTATTGCACTCTGGCGACTTGTACTAGATTATAGTGGATGAATTTCTGTATAAAACATATGTAATATTAAAAAATTTCGTATTAGAATAGCGGCTCCTGCAGAATTTTTGTACCTTTTATGAGGAAATCTGAAATATTCAGCATAAACCGCCCGCTCAGTCGTTTTAATGACGCCGCGGCCGCAATTTGTTTTAATACTTGCCTGCGTTTCGTTCATGGGAATATGCCACATCTCTGGTGAATTATACCTGATTTTTAAAGAGCATGAAATTCTGTACTAACATATGTAAATTTTAAAAAAATTCGTATACAATAGCGCCTGAGAAAAATTGTAGCTTTTCTGAGGATAACAATCTAGAAATTTTACAAGCATAACCGCCGTTTCAGTCGTTTTTTTGACGCCGCGGGCAGCAATTTGTTTAAAGCTTGCCTCTGCGTCGTTCATGGGTCTATGCCACTCTTGTCAGGTGACTTATACGTGGTTTTGAGCATGAATTTCTGTATAACAATATGTATAAGTGTCTTAATAAAAATCGTATTTGAATAGCGGCTGAGAAAATTTGTAACTTTTCTGAGGAAATCTGAAATATACAGCATAAACCGACCCGTCTGTCGTTTTATATGTCGCGGTCGGCGCAATTTGTTTTTATAGCTTGACTGCCGTCTAGTTCTTGGGTCTATGCCAACTTCTGGTGTCTTATTATCCAGATTATAAGAGCAATGAATATTAGGTATAATAATATGTAATAATTTTAAAAAAAATCGTATGGAATAGCGGCGGTGAAATTTGTACGTTGTTATCTGTTGTATTACAGACAAATATACAATATAATCCCCGTTCAGTTCGTATTATTGACGCCGTGGCGCATCTGGCGCAATTTGTTTTTAATTGCTTTCCTGCGTCGTTCTTGGGTTTATGCACATCTATGGCGTCTTGTACTAGATATAGAGAGCTATTGAAATTCTGTATACAATATGTAAATTTAAAAAAATCGTATAGATTAGCGGCTGTAGTTAATTTGTACCTTTTCTGAGGTATGAATTCTTGTATATATAAACGCATATACAGGCAGGCAGTCCGTTGTAATGACGCCGCGGCAGCTTTTGTTTAATGTACTTCCCTGCGTCAGTTAATGGGTCTATGCCACTATGGGGACTGTCTATACCAGATTTAAGAGCATGAAATTCTGTTATAATCATATGTATATTTAAAAAAATCGTATGGTCAAATTGCGGCTGAAAAAATTTGTGTTTATGTATCTGATGTAGTAATCTGAAATATACAAATTTAATCGTCCGTCAGTCGTTTTATTGACGCCGCGGCCGCTACATTTTGTTTTTAAAGCTTTCCTGCGTCGTTCATGGGTCTATTGCACTCTGGCGACTTGTAAATATGATTATAGAGGATTGAAATTCTGTATAACGCATATGTAAATTAAAAAAAAATCGTTTAGGAATAGGGTCTGAGAAAATTTGTACCTTTTCTGAGGAAATCTGACAATATTAACAAGCAATACCGATCGTCTAGTCGTTTTTTAATGACGCATCTGCGGCGCAATTTGTTTTAAACTTGCCATGCGTCGTTCATGGGTCTATTGCACACTCTGGTGACTTATACTCCAGATTAAAGAGCATGAAATTCTGTTTAATATATGATAAATTTTAAAAATATCGTATGGAATAGCGGCGGTGTTGTAAGAATATATTTGTGTTTATATCTGATATGTAATAAGATAGTTTACTTTATTCATCACCAGGTCAGTCGTATTATTGACGCCGCGGCGACAATTTGGTTGTTTTAAAGCTTTCCTTGCCGTTCGTTTCATGGGTTTATGCCACTATGGCGACTATGTAATAGATTATAGAGCATGAAATTCTGTATAACATATGTAATTTTAAAAAAAATCGTATAGAATAGCGTGATGAGATAATTTGTACCTTTTCGGAGGAAATCTGAAATATTACAGCATAACCGCCGTCAGTCGTTTTACTGACCGCCGCGGCGCAATTTGTTTTAATGCTTCCTCTGCGGTCGTTCCATGGTGTCTATGCCTACTCTGGTGAATTTATTCCAGATTATATGAGCATGAAATTCTAGGTGTATAACATATGTAAATTTAAAAAAAATCGTATGGAATAGCGGCTGAAAAATTTGTGTGTTTATATCTGATGTAGTAAGTATGAAATATACCAAATATATCCGCCGTCAAGTCGTATTATTGACGCCGCGGTCAGCAAGTTGTTATTTATAGCTTTCCTGCGTCGTTCATGGGTATATTGCTCCTCTGGGGCGACTGTGACTAGATTAGTAGTGGATGAAATTCTGTATAACATATGTAAATTTTAATCAAAATCGTTTATGAAATAGTCGGGGCTGAGAAATTTGTACGTTTTAGAGGATATTCTGAAATATACAGCTTATACCGCACGTCAGTCGTTTTGAATGACGCCGCGGGCCGCAATTTGTTTTAAAGCTTCCCTTGCGTCGTTCCTTGGGTCTATTGCCACTATGGGTGACTTTTATACGCAGAGTTAAGTGCATGAAATTCTGTATTAATATATGTAAAATTTTATAAAAATTCGTTTAGTATATGCGGCTGAAAAATTTTCGTGTTTATTATCTGTTGCTGTAGTAAGATCTGAAATATTACAATATAATCGCCGTACTGTCGTAATTTAATGGAAGCCCGAGAGCGCAATTTGTTTTTAAAGCTTTACCGTGCGTCGTTCATGGGTCATTGTGCCACTCTGGCGACTTGCACTTGTTTATAGAGGAGGTGAACAATTCTGTTATATAACATATGTAAATTTAAAAAAAAATCGTATAGAATTGCGGCTGAGTAAATTTGTTACCTTTTCCTGAGGAAATCATGAAATATACAGCATTAACCGCCGTCTGTCGTTTTAATGACGCCGCGGCGCAATTTGTTTTTAAAACTTGACCTGTCGTTCGTTCATGGGGTTCTATGCCACTCCTGGTGACTTATACCAGATTAACAGTAGCATGAAATTCTGTTTATACATATGTAAATTTTAAAAAAATCGTATAGGAATAGGCCCTGAGTAAATTTGTAGCTTTTTCTGAGGATATCTGAAATATACAGCATAACCGCCACGGCAGTCGCTTTAATGGACGCCGCGGCGGCCTAAATTTGTTTTTAAAGCTTTGCCTGCGTCGTTCATGGGTCTATGCCACTCTGGTGACTTATAATAGATTATACGAGCATATGATATTCTGTATAACCTTTTGTAAATTAAAAAAAAATCTCGTTATAGAATAGCGGCCTGAGGAAATAATTGTAAATTTTCTGAGGAAATCTGTACAATATTTACAGCATAACCGCCGTCAGTCGTTTTAATGGACGCCGCGGCGCAATTTGGTTAATGCTTCCCTGCGTCGTTCATGGGTTGCCTATGCCACTATGGTGACTTATACCACAGATTAAAGAGCATGATAAATTTCTGTTTTTGGTTATATAAATATGTATAAACCTTAAAAAAATCGTATGGAATAGCGGCCTGCTCGTAATAATTTGTGGTTTATATCTGATGTTGTATAGAAATATACAATATAATCCCCGTCAGTCTTCGTATATTGTACGGCCCGCGGCCGCAATTTGTTTTTAAAGATTTCCTGCGTCGTTCTTGGGTCTATTGCATCACTCTGGCGATCTCTGTAATAGATTATAGATGGATGTATTTCTGTGAATATAACTTTTTGTAAATTTAAAAAAAATCGTATAGAATAGCGGCTGAGAATATTGTACATTTTTCGGAGGAAATCTGAAATATACAGCAGTACCGCCGTCAGTCGGTTTTATGACGCCGCGGACGCAATTTGTTTAAAACTTGCCCTGCGTCGTTCATGGGTCTATGCTCTCTCTGGTGGACTGCTATACCAGATTTAAAGTGCATGAATATTCTGTATAACAGTTTGTAAATTTAAAAAAAATCGTATGGTATAGCGGCGGAGGAATTTTGTGTTTATATCTGATGTAATTAGAAATTTAACCAATATTATACAACGATCGGTCGTTTCGTTATTGACGCCGCGGCGCGCAATTTGTTTTTTAAGCTTTTCACTGCCGTCTTTCTAATGGTTTTATGGCCACTCTGGCGACTTGTATCTAGTTCTTTAGAGCTTGATTTTATGTTTAACATATGTAATTTTATATAAAAAATCAGTATAGAATTGCGGCCCTCGAGAAAATTTGTACCTTTTCTGAGGAAATATGATAATATATCCATGCATTACACGCCGTCGGTCGTTTTTTTGACGCCTCGGCGCCAATTTGTTTTAAAAGCTTCCCTGCGTCGTTCATGTGGTACTTTGCTCTCTCTGGTGAATCCCCCCCCCCCCCCCCCCCCCCACAACACCCAACCCCCTCCCCCCCCACCCCCCATACCAGTTTAAAGAGCATTGAAAATTCTGTAGTAAACATATGTAAATTTTAAAAAATTCGTTAGGGATTAGCTGGTGAGAAAATTTCGTGTTTATTTCTGATGTAGTAAGAAAATATACAATATATCCCCGTCAGTCGTATTATTGACGCCGCGGCGCATCGGAGCAATTTGTTTTTAATGCTTTCCTGCGGGCGTTCATGGGTCTATTGCACTCTGGCGACTATTGTACTAGATTATAGAGGATGAAATTCTGTATAGCATATTGTAAAATTTAAAAAAAAATCGTATAGAATAGACGGCCTGAGAAATTTTGTACCTTTGCTGGTGGAAATCTGAAATATTCAGCATAACCGCCTGTCAGTGCGTTTTAATGGACGCCGCCGGCGCAATTTGTTTAAAATACTTGCCTGCTGTCGTTACTGTGGGTCTTATGGCCACTCTGCGTGGACTTATACCAGATTATAAGGGAGAATGTATAAATTCTGTATAACTCTATGTAAATTTTAAATTAAATCGTATGGTAATTTAGCTCGGCGGATAAATTTGTGTTTATATCTGTTGTTAATAAGAAAAATATAACTATTTAATCCGCAGTCAGTCGTATTATTGACGCCGCGGCGCCAAATTGTTTTTAAAGCTTTCCTGGACCGTCGTTTCATTGGTTTACTGCAACTTCTGGCGTCTGTGTACTAGATTACTTGACGCATGAATTTCTGGTTATAACATATGTAAAGATTAAAAAAATCGTTTATTAGAATAGCGGCTGAGTAAATTGTACCTTTTCTGAGGAATTATATGAAATATACAGACATAACAGCCGTCAGTCGTTTTACTGACGCCGCGGCGCAATTGGTTATTTAACAGCTTCCACTGCGTCGTTCATGGGTCTATGCCACTCTGGTAACTTATTCCAAGATTAATTGAGCATGAAAATTCTGTATAATATATGTAAATTTAAAAAAAATCGTTATAGAATAGCGGCTGAGAAATTATTTGTGTTTTATATCTGTTGTAGTAAGAAATATACAATATAATCCCGTTCAGTCAGTCGTTTTATTGACGCCGCGGCGCAATTTGTTTTTAAAATGCTTTCTTTGCGTAGGTCATGGGGGTCTGTATTTGCCACTATGGCGACTGTATGCAATAGATTATAGAGGGATGAATTTTATGTTTAAACATATGTTAATTTTAAAAATTTCGTATTTGGAAGAGCGCCTGAAGTAATATTTGTTAGCTTATTTCTGATGGAATAATCTGAAATATACAGCATAACACGCCAATGTCAGTCGTTGTAATGCACGCTCCGCGGCGCCAATTTGTTTTTTAAAGCTTGCCTGCGTCGTTCATGGGTCTATGCCCCACTCTGGTGACTTATACTAGATTATAGTGCATTGAAATTCTGTTTATACATTTGTAAATTGTAAAAAATAATCAAGCTATAGAATAGCGGACTGACGATTAATTGTTTACTCTTTTCTGAGTAAATCTGAAATATACAGCAGATAACCGCCGTCACAGTCGTTTTTATGACGACCGACGGCGCCATATTGTTTATAAGCTTCCCTGCGGCGTTCATGGCGGTCTTATTGCCAATATGGTGAATTATATACACAGATTAAAGAAGGCATGAAATTCTGTATAACATATGTAAATTAAATAAAATAGTATGGAATAGCGGCTGAGATAAATTGTCGTTTTTATCTGATGTAATAAGAAGTATACAATATAATCCCCGTCATCAGTTCGTATTATTGACGCCGCAGGGGGCAATTTGTTTTTAAAGCTTTCCTGCTCGTCGTTCATGGGTCTATGCCACTCTGGCGAAAGTATACTAGATTATAGAGGATGAAATTCTGTATAACATATGTAAATTTAAAAAAAATCGTATAGAATAGCGGCTGAGAAATTTGTAGCTTTTCTGAGGAAATCTGAAATATACAGCATAACCGCCGTCAGTCGTTTTAATGACGCCGCGGCGCAATTTGTTTTAAAGCTTCCCTGCGTCGTTCATGGGTCTATGCCACTCTGGTGACTTATACTAGATTATAGGAGACATGTAATTCTGTATTAACTTATGTAAATTAAAAAACATTAGTTATAGAATTGCGGCTGAGACAATTTGATACCTTTATATCAGGGTAAATCTGAAATTTACTCACCAATAACCGCCCGTCATGTCGTTTTTTAATGACGCACGCGACGCCAATTTGTTTTTAAAGCTTCCACTGCGTCGTTCATGGGTCATATGCCCACTCTGGTGAATAATTTTTTCCAGATTAAAGTGCATGAAAATTCTGTATAGACATTATGTAATATTTAAAAAAATAGTATGGAATAGCGGCTGAGATAGAATTTGTGTTTATATCTGATGTAATAAGAATATTATACAATTTAATCCCCTCGTCTGTCGTATTTTTGAAGCCGCGCGCGCAATTTAGTTTTTAAAGCTTTCCTGCGTCATAGTTCATGGGGTCTATGCCACTCTGGCGTCTTATACTAGTTTATAGAGATTGATATTCTGTAAAACATATGTAATTTAACAAAATGTTATAGAATATGCTGCTGCGAAAGAAATTTGTACCTTTTCTGAGGAATATCTCTGAAATATACAGCATTAACCGCCGTTCAAGTCGTATTTGAATGACCGCCGCGGCGCAATTTCGCTTAATGCTTTGATTGCGTCGTTCGTGGGTCTATGCCACTCTGGGTGACTAATACCAGATTAAAGAGCATGAAATTCTGGTTTACATAGGTAACTTTATATACAAAATTGTATGGATTAGAGGCTGAGAAATTGTGTTGTACCTTATCTGATGTAATAAAGAAATATTCAATATTAATCCCCCGTCACAGTCGTTTTATTGACGCCGGCGGAGCACGCTATTTTGTTTTTTTAAAGCTTTCCTTGCGTCGTTTTCAGTGGGTCTATTGCCACTCTGGCGACTTATACTTGTTTTCTTTGGAGCATGAAATTAGGTATAACATATGGTAAATTTAAAATAAAGCGACTATTAGATTAGCGGCTGAGAAATTCTGTTTCACTTTTATGAGGCTAATCTGAAATATACTCAATAACCGGCCGTCAGTCGTTTTAATGAAGGCCGCGATCGCAATTTGTTTAAAGCTTGCCTGTGAGTCGTTCATGGGTCTATGCCACTCTGGTTGACGTTATTCCAGATTTAAAGAGCATTGAATTCTGTATAACACATATGTAAATTAAAAAAAATCGTATACAATTGCGCATGTGAAATTTGTATGCCTTTTCTGAGGAAATCTGAAGTATACAGCATATAACGCCGTCCGCCGTTTTAATGACGCCGCGGCCGCTATTTGTTTAAAGCTTGCCTGCGTCGTTCATGGGTCTATGCCACTCTGGGGTCTTATAGCTAGATGTTTAGAGCATGAAATTCTGTTATAATCATATGTAAATTAAACACTAATCGTTATAGAATAGCTGCCTTGAGAAATTTGTACTTTATTATGAGGAAATCTGAAAATATAGATCATAACATCCGTACAGTCGTTTTAATAACGCAGCGCCGCATATTTCTTTTAAAGCTTGGCCTGCGTCGTTCAGTGTGGTATATGCCTCTATTGGGACTTCAATACCTGATTAAAGAGCATGATAATTCTGTTTAAACATATCTAAATTTTAATATCACGTATAACAATAGCGCACTGAGAATAATTGTACCTTTTTTATGAGGAAATATGAAATATACAGCCATAACCGCCCGTTCAGGCGTTTTTAATGGACGCCGCGGCGCCATTTGTTTTAAAGCTTGCCTGCGTCGTTCATGGGTCTATGCCACTCTGGTGACTTTATAGCAGATTAAAAGAGCATGATTTTCTTGGTATAACATATTTTAATATGTAAAAAAAAACTCGTATAGAATAGGACGGCCTTCGCTGAGGAAATTGGTACCTTTTCTGAGGAAAATCTGTTTTATACGAGCATAACCGCCGGTCAAGTCGTTTTTAATGACGACGCGGCGCCAATTTGTTTAAAGCTTGCATGCGTCTGTTCATGGGTCATGATGCCATTCTGGTGACTCTATACCTAGATTAAAGAGCATGAGAATATTTCTGTATTTATAAACCTTATGGAAATTTAAAACAAATACGTATTTATAGAATTGCGGTCTGAGAAATTTGTAGCTTTTTCTGAGAGGAAATCTGAAAATATACAAAATTACAATCCTGTTCTGTCGTATTAATAAACGCCGCCGCACGCTATTTGTTTTTAAAGCTTGCCAGCGTCACTTTCATTGGGTCTATGCACAATCGGGGACTTATAGTAGATTAAAGAGAATGAAATTCTGTTTCAAATATACATATGTTAAATTTAAATAAAATCGGATACCATAGCGCCCGAAAAAATGGTACCTTTTCTGAGGGAAATCTGAAATATACAAGCATAAACCGCCCGTCACTGTCGTTTTTAATGACGACGCGGCGCAATTTGCTTAAAAGCTTGCCTGCGTCGTTCTTGGGTCTATGCCCACTATGGTGAACTTATAGCAGATTAAAGAGGCATGAAACATTCTGTATAAAATATGGTAAATTAAAAAAAACCGTTACAATAGCGGCTGAGATAATTTTGTTCCTTTTCTGCGGAAATCTGAAATATACAGCAATAACCGACTGTGTGTGAGTCGTTTTTAATGAACGCCGCGGCGCAATTTGTTTAAAGCTTGCACTGCGTCGTTCATGGGTCTATGCCACTCTGGTGACTTATACTAGTTTAAAGAGCATGAAAATTCTGTATAACATTATGTAAATTTAAAAAAATCGTTATTACATTTGCGGCTGTAGGAAAAATTGTAGTCTTTTCTGAGGGGATATCTGAATTATACAGCATAACACTGCTCTTTCGTCAGTGTTTTTAATGTCGCCGCGGCGCAATTTGTTTTAAAGCTTGCCTGCGGTCGTTCATGGGTCTATGCCGCACTCTGGTGAATTTTACTAGATATAGGTGCATGATAATTCTGTATAACATATGTAAATTAAAAATAAAAATAGTTGTATATATATAGCGGGCTGTGAAAAGGAAAATTGTACTTTTTCTGAGGAAATCTGAAAATATACACAGCATAACCGCCGTCAGTCGTTTATTTGACAGCGGCGGCGCACTTTGTTTAAAGCTTGCCTGCGTCGTTCATTGGTCTATGCCTCTCTGGTGACTTATTATACCAGATTAAAGAGCATGATATTCTGTATAACAGATTTAAATTTTAAAAAAAATGTATGGATAATGTGCGGCGGGAGTAAATTATGTGTTTATATCATGATGTTATAACGAAGATAATATACAATATATTCCCAGTCCTGGTCGTATTATTGACGCCGCGGCGACAATTTGTTTTTAAAAGCTTTCCTGCGTCGTTCATGGAGCTCTATTGCACTCTGGAGAATGTGCACTAGATTATAGAGTGATGAAATTTCTGTATAAACATATGTAAATTTTAAAATAATCGTTATAGAATAGCGCTCTGAGAATATTGTAGCTTTTCTGTGACGAAATTGGGAATAATACAGCATAACCGCCGTTCCAGACGTTTTAATGACGACCGCCGGCCCGCAATTTGTTTAAAGGCTTGCCTTGCGTTCGTTAATGGGTCTCTATGTCCTCACTCTGGTGACTTTATTACTAGATTACTTGAGCATGAGAAATTCTGTATTAAGTCATATGTAAATCTAAAAAAAAATCGTATAGAATTAGCGGCTGAGGAAAATTGTACCTTTTCTGAGGTAATCTGAATATATTCAGCTATAACCGCCGTCTTAGTCGTTTTAATGACGCCGCGGCGCTATTTTGTTTAAAGCTTCCTGTCGTCTCGTTCATGGGTCTATGCCACTATGGTGACTTATTACCTGATTAAAGAGCATGAATATTCTGTTTAACATACGTAAATTTATAAAAAAATCGTATGGAATAGCGGCTGAGAGAAATTTGTGTTTATATCTGATGTATAGAATTTATACAATATAATCCCCGTCTGTCGCTATTATTGACGCCGCGGGGCAATTTATGTTTTTAAAGTCTTTCCTGCGTCGTTCATGGGTCTATGCCACTCTGGGCGAAGTTTACTAGGATTATAGAGCATGAAATTCTTGTATTACTTATGTAAATTATAAAAAATCGTATAGAATAGCACGGCTGAAGGGGGGGAAATTTGTTACCTTTTCTCAGGACATACTTGAAATAAACTCCATATAACCAGCCGTCAGTAGTTTTAATGACGACCGCGACGCAATTTGTTTAAAGCTTACCTGCGTGTCGTTATTGGGTCTATGCCACTCTGGTGACTGTTTACCAGATTAAAGAGCATGTTATTATGTTTAGCATATGTAAATTTAAAAAAAATCGTATGGAATGCCGACTGAGAAATGTGTGTTTTATATCTGATAGTAAATAAGAAAATATACTATATTAATCCCGTTCAGTCGTATTATTGACGCACTCTGGCGCCAATTTGTTTTTTAAAGCTTTTCCTGCGTCGTTCATGGGTCATATGCCATCTCTGGCGACTTTTACTTGATTTATTAGAGCTTGAATTTCTGTATCACATGTGTAATAATTCAGAACAAACATATCGATTTAGAATTGCTGCAGGCTAGATCAATTTGTACCTTTTATGAGGTAATCTGAAATATTTCTGCTTATCTCGCCGTCAAGTCGTTTTAAGGTCGACGGCGGCGCACTTTGACCTTTTCACAATCTTACATATCACAATTAACATTCCACTAAGACATTATTGGCTACTACTTGTCATCCCCACCAACCAACTACAATTTCCCCAACATCCTACAAAACACTCCAATGCAAAAACAATAATCACTAACAATTCCCCCCCTTTTTGTACCCAACAATTCTCATCCCATCAATCCAATCACACCCGCAACAACACCCGCCACCACACCACTATCAAATTTTACACCAATTGGATACAATTTTTCACAACTTCAACCCCACACCCCAAACAATTCAAACACCAATTTGTTTAAAGTTTGCTCTGCGTCGTTCATGGGGCCTATGCCACTCTGGGTGACTTATACCAGATTAAAGAGCATGAAATTCTGCTATAACATATGTAAATTTAAAAAAATAGTATGGTAATAGCAGCGCTGAGAAATTTGTGTTTATTTTCTGATGTAATAAGTATTTATACAATATAATCCCCGTCAGTCGTATTATTGACGCCGCGGCGCATATCTCGTTGTTTTTAATGACTTTCCTGCCGTAGTTCATGGAAAATCTATGCCACTCTGGCGACTTATACTAGTTTATCGAGCATGAAATTATGTATAACATATGTAAATTAAAAAAAATCGTATAGAATAGCGGCTGAGTAAATTTGATTACCTTTTCTGAGGAAATCTGAATTATACATCCATAACCGCCGTCAGTCGTTTTTAATGACGCCCGGCGACGCAATTTGTTTTTAATCTTGCCTGCGTCGTTCATGGGTCTATGTCCACTCTGGTGACTTTATACACAGATTAAAGAGATTGAAATTCTGTTTAACATATGTAAATTAAAAAAAATCGTTATTAGAATAGCGGCTGTAGAAATTTGTACCTTTTATGTGGAAAGGGAAATCTGAAATATAAAGTATAACCGCCGTCAGTCGTCTTAATGACGCCGCGGCGCCTATTTGGTTTATAGCTTGCCTGAGTGTCGTTCATTGAGGTGTATGCCACTCTGGTAACTTCTACTAGATTAAAGAGCATGAAAATTTCTGTTTAAACATATGTACAATTAAATTATATCGTATCGAATAGCGGCTGAGAAATTTGTACTTTTTCTGAGGAATTCTGAAATATACAACATTACATCCGTCTGTCGTATTAATAACGCCGCGCCGCAATTTTCTTTTAGATTGCCTGCGTCGTTCGTGGGTCGTATGCAACTCATGGGGGACTCTATACCAGATTAAAGAGCATATGAAAATTCTCGTTTAACATATCTACAATTTTAAAAAATCGTATTACAATAGCGCATTGAGAAAATTGTACCTTTTCTGGAGGAAATCTTCGGAAATATATACTGGCATAACCGCCCGTCAAGTCGTTCTTAATGACGCCGCTGGCAGCAATTTGTTTAAAGGCCTTGCCTGCGGTTCTTCGTTCATGGGTATATGCCACTCTGGTGACTTTTAGCAGATTAAAGAGCATGATAATTCTGTATCAACATATTTAAATTAAAAAATTTCGTATTGAATTAGGTGCTGAGAAATTTGTACCTTTTATGTGGTATAATTATGAAGTGAAATATCACAGAATAATCCGCCGTCAGTCGTTTTTAATGACGCCGCGGGCGCAATTTGTTTAAAGCTTGGCATGCAGTCGTTCATGGGTCTTATGCCATTCTGGTGACTCTTATACCTAGATTAAAGAGCATGTAAATTCTGTATAAACAATATGTAAATTTAAAAAAATCGTTTTATTGAAATAGCGGCTGAGAAAAATTGTACTTTTTCTGAGGAAATCTGAAAATTTACCAACATAACATCCGTCAGTCAGTATTAATAAACGCCGCGCCGCAATTTGGTTTAAAGCTTTGCCAGCGTCATTCATGGGTCTATGCCGCTCCTGGGGATCTTTTTATTAGTAGATTACAAGAGCATGAAATTCTGGTTTAATCATATGTATAATTTTTAAAAATCGTATACCATAGCGCCCGTTAAAATCGGTACCTTTTCTGAGGAAATCTGAAATATACAAGTCAATAACCGCCGTCAGTCGTTTTAATGACGCCGCGGCCGCAATTTGTTTAAAAGCTTGCCTGCGTCGTTCATGGGTCTATGCCCACTCTGGTGGACTTAGAGAAGATTAATGCAGCATGAAATTCTGTATTTATAACATTTGTTAATTATATAAAAACGCTTTCAATAGCACGGCTGAGATTTATTTTTACCTTTTCTGTGCACGAATCTGAAATATACTGCATAACCGCCCGTGAGTACGTTTTAATGAAGCCGCGGCCGCAACTTTGTTATAAGCTTGCCTGCGGCGTTCATGGGTCTCTTATGCCAATTCTGGTGACTTATATCTAGATGTACTAGAGCATAGAAAGTCTGTATTAACATTATGGTAATTTAAAAAAATCGTATAACAATAGCGCCTGAGGAATATTGTAGCTTTGCTGAGGAAATCCTGGAAATTTTACAGCATAACCGCCTGTCAGTCGTTTTATATGACGCCGCGGAGCAATTTGTTTAAAGCTTGCCTGCGTCGGTTCATGGGGGTATATGCCAATCTGGTGAACTTTTTTACTAGAGTATATAGGAGCATGAAATTCTGTATAAAATATGTAAATTAAAAAAAATCGTTTATATTAGCGGCTGAGAATATTGGTAATCTTTTCTGAGAAAATCTGAAATATACAGCATAACCGCCGTCAGTCGTCAGTCGTTTTAATGACGCGTCGGCGCAATTTGTTTAAAGCTTGCCTGCGTAGTTCATGGGTCTATGCCACTATGGTGGACTCATATCTACAGATTTTAACAGAGCATCTGAAATTCTGTATAACAGATGTTAAATTTTAAAAAATCGCGTATGGAAATAAGCGGCGGAGAGAATTTTTTGTTTTTATCTGATGTTATAAGAAATATACATTATTAATCCCCGTCGAGTCGTATTATTGACGCCGCGGACGCGCAATTTGTTTTTAAAGCTTTCCTGCGTCGTTTCATGGGTCTATTGCAACTCTGGCGAACTTGCAATAGTTTATTGAGGGATGAAAATTGCTGGTATAAACATATGTTAAATTTTAAAAATAATCGTAGTAGTATAGCGCCTGAGGAAAATTGTTAGCTTTTTCTGAGGAAATCTGAGATATACAGGCGTTAACCGCCGTCAGTCCGTTTTTAATGACGCCGCGGCGCAATTTTGTTTAATGCTTGCCAGCGTCGTTCATGGGTCTCTATGCCACTATGGTGACTTAGAATTGATTATAGAGCATGATATTCTGGATATACTTATGTTAAATTAAAAAAAATCGTATAGAATAGCGGCATCTGTGAAAATTGTACCTTTTGCTGAGCGAAATCTGAAAGTTATACAGCATAACCGCTGTCAGTCGCTTTAATGTCGCCGCGGCGCAATTTGTTTAAAGCTTCCCTGAGTCGTTCATGGGTCTATGCCCACTCTGGTGTTGTTATACAATATATTAAAGCAGCAATGAAATTCTGTATAACATATGTAAATTTAAAAAAAAAATCGTTTGGTTATAGAGGCTGAGAAATTTGTGTTTATATCTGATGTAATAAGAAATATACAATTTTATCCCCGGTCAGTTTCGTATTATTGACGCGCGCGGGGCAATTTGTTTTTAAAGCTTTCCTGCGTACGGTTCATGGGTCTATTGCCACTATGGCGACGTATACTTAGAATTATTAGAGCATGAAATGCTGTATATAACATATGTAAATAATAAAAAATTGTTATAGAACTAGCGGCTGAGTAAATTTGTACCTTTTCTCATGAAATCTGAATATATACCCCATAACCGCGGTCAGTCGTTTTAATGACGCCGCGACGCAGAGTTGTTTAAAGCTTCCCTGCGTTTCGTTCATGGGTCTATTGCACTCTGGTGATCAGTATACCAAGATTATAAGTGCATGAATTTCTGTTATAGCAGTATGTTAAATTTAAAAATATCGCTATGGATATAGCGCCTGTGAAATTTGTCGCTTTATAATCTGATGTAATAAGGAAATAATACAATATAATCCACGTCAGTCGTATTATTGACGCCGCGGCGCGCTTTTTGTTTTTCAAGCTTTCCTGCGTCGTTCATGGGGTCTATGCCCACTCTGGCGACTTATACTAGATTTATAGAGCCCATGAAATTCTGTATAACATATCGTAAATTAAATCAAAATCGTATTATAGAATAGCTGCTGAGGAAATTTGTACCTTTTCTGAGCGAAATCTGAATATATACAGCATAACCGCCGTCAGTCGTTTTTGAATGACGCCGCGGCGCCAATTTGTTTACATGTTTGCCTGCGTGCGTTCGTGGGTCTATTGCCACATCTTGGTGACTTATACCAGATTAAAGAGACATGAAATTTCTGTATAACATATGTAACTTTAATAAAAAATAGTATGGAATAGCGGACTGAGGAAAATTTGTGTTTATATCTGATGTAATAAGAAATTTACAATATAATTCCCCCTCAGTCGTATTTATTTGACGCCGGCGGCGCAATTTGTTTATAAAGCTTTCCTGCGTCGTTCATGGGTCTATGCCACTCTGGCGACTTTTACTAGATTATAGAGCATTGAAATTCTGTTGTACTAACATATGTAATATTATAAACAAATCGTCACATATAGAATAGGAGGATGAGACAATTTTGTACATTTTCTGAGGAAATCTGAAATATACACCATTAAACCGCCGTCAAGTCGTTTTTATGACGCCGCGACGCAATTTGTTCTAAGCTTGCCTGCCGTCGTTCATGGGTCTTTGCCACCTTGGTGACTTATACCAGATTAAAAGTGCTTGAAATTCTGTATAACATATGTAAATTTAAAAAAAATCGTATACAATTAGCGCCTGAGAAAATTGTAGCTTTTTATGAGGATATCTGTAATATACAGCAATTAACCGCCGTTTTATTGACGCAGACGAGCGCAATTTGTTTAAAGCTTGCCTGCGTCGTTCATGGGTCGCTATGCCACTATGGTGATCTTATACTAGATTATAGAGCATGAAATTCTGTATAAACATATGTAAATTAAAAAAAATCGTTATAGAATAGCGGCTGAGGAATATTGTACCTTTTCTGAGGAGATGTCTGAAATTTACAGCATAACCGCCGTCAGTCGTTTTAATCACGACGACGGCGCATTTTGTTTAAAGCTTCCCTGCGTCGTTCATGGGTTCTATGCCTCTCTGGTGACTTTTACCAGATTAAAGAAAGAGCGTGAAATTCTGTATAAACATATGTAAATTTAAAATAAATCGTATGGATTAGCGGCTCGTAGAAATTTGTGTTTATATCTGAATTGTAATAAGATTATATTTACAAGATAATCTCCCGTCAGTTGTATTTATTAACGCCGCGGCGGAATTTGTTTTTAAAGTTTTCTTCTTGCGTCGTTCATGGGTCACTATGCCACTCAGGCGTCTTATATACTAGGGAATTTTTAGAGCATGAAATTCTGTATAACATATCTGTAAATTAAAACAAAATCGTATTAGATTAGCTGCTGAGAAATTTGTACCTTTTCTGAGGAAATCTGGAAATATACAGCATAACCGCCGTCAGTCGTTTTAATTGACGGCAGCGGCGCATATTTGTTTATAAGTTTGCCTGCGTCGTTACATGGGTCATATGCCACTTCTGGTTGACTTATACACCAGATTAAAAGAGCTTGGAAATTCTGTTATATAACATATGTAAATTTATTAAGAAATAGGTATGGAATAGCGGCTGAGAAATTTGTGTTTATATCTGATGTAATAAGAAAAGTATACAATATAAGTACCCGTCAGCTCGTATTTTTAGACGGCCGCCGGCGCAATTTTGTTTTTAAAGCTTTCCTGGCGTCGTTCATGGATCTATGCCACTCTGGCGACTTATACTAGATTATAGTTGTCAAAAATTATGTTATAGAACATATGTAAATTCCCCATTAACTAAATCGTTATTAGAATTGCGGCTCGAGAAATTTGTACATTTTCTGAGGAAAATCTGAATATTACTACACCATAACCGCCGTCGCAGTCCGTTTTAATGTCGCTCGCGACGCATATTTGTTTATTGCTTGCCTGCGTCGTTCATGGGTCTATGCCACTCTGGTGACATTTTACCTGTTTAAAGAGCTTGAAAATTCTTGTTATCACCATATGTAAATTATAACAACTATCGTATAGAATAGCGGCCATGAGAAAGTTGGTACCTTTTCTGAGGATAATATGAAAATTGATAAAGTATAAACCGCCGTCAGTCGTTTTATATGACGCCAGCGGCGCAATTTGTTTAAAAGCTTGCCTGCGTTGCGTTCATGGGTGTTATGCCACTCTGGTAACTTCTACTAGATTAAAGAGCTTGAAATTTCTGTATAACAGATGTAATTTTTAAAAATATTCGTATCGTTTAGCGGCTGCGGAAATTTGTACTTTTTCTGATGGAAAGCTGAAATTATACAACATAACATCCGTCCAGTAGTTATAATAACGACCGCGCCAGCAATTTCTTTAAAGCTTGGCCGCGTCGTTCGTGGGGCTATGCCACTATGGGGACTTCTATACCAGATTAAAGAGCATGATATTCTGTTTATCATATCTAAATTTTTAAAAATCTGTATTACAATAGCGCCTGAGAAAATTGTACCTTTTCTGAGGAAATCTGATAATTTTACAGCATAAACGCCGTCAGTCGTTTTAATGACGCCGTCGGGGCAATTTGTATAAAGCTTGCACTGCGTCGTCTCATGGGTCTATGCCCACTCTGTGTGGACTTATAGCAGATTAAAGAGCATGGATATTCTGTATAACATATTTAAATTAAAAAAAATCGTTTTAGTATAGGGGGCTGAGAAATTTGTAACACTTTTCTGAGGCAATCTGAAATGATACAGACTATAAACCGACCGTTCAGTCGGTTTTATGACGCCCGCGACGCAATTTGTTTAAATCGCTTGCCTGACGTCGTTCATGGTGTCTATGCACCTCTGGTGACTTATACCAGTTTAAATGAGCATGAAATTCTGTTATAAACATATGTAAATTAAAAAAAAATCGTATACCAATTAGCGCCTGAGAAAATTGTTAGCTTTTTCTGAGGAAATCTGAAATATACAGCATAACGACCGTTTTATTGGACGCCGCGGCGCAATTTGTTTAAAGCTTGCCGGCGTCGGTTCATGGGGTCGTTATTGGGTCTATGCCACTCTGGTGACTGTTACTAGATTATAGAGCAAGAATATATTCTGTATATACATATGTGTTATTATAAATAAAATCGGTATAGAATAGCGGCTGAGGAAAATTGTACCTTTTCTGAGGTAATATGAAATATAAAGCATAAACCCGCCGTCAGTCGTTTTAATTCACGCCGCGGCGCTTTTGTTTAAAGCTTACACCCTGCGTAGTTCATGGGTCTATGCCACTCTGGATGACTTTTACCAGATTAATAGAGCGTGAAATTCTGTATATTTATATCTTATGTAAATTTAAATAAAATCGTATGGAAATAGCTCGGCTGAGAATATTTGTGTTTATCTTCTGATGTAATAATGTATAAGATACAATATTATCCACCGTCAGTCGTATTTTTATTAACGACGCGGAGAATTTTGTTTTTATAGCTTTCCTGCTCGTCGTATCATGGGTCTATGCCACTCTGGCGAACTTATACCTAGATTATATAGAGAGATGTTATTATGTTTTAACATATGTATTTTAACATAAATATCGTATAGAATAGCTGCTGAGAAATTTTTGTACCTTTTTCTGTGGATATTTCTGGATATTTACAGCATATAAACCGCACGGGCAGTCGTTTTTAATGGACGACCGCGGCGCAAATT